>OY751490.1:1113705-1307099 GCA_963565915.1 Entoloma clypeatum | reverse complement strand
CATCGGAAAAGTGCATCCCAAAAGGAGAACTTTTGCGATCACTTTCATGCCTGCGAAAGGGGTCGTGTCTGCGAAAGTTTATGAGAAACGATGAGTCTGCGAAAGTTGATGAGAAATGACCCTTTCGCAGGCACGAAAGTGATCGCAAAAGTTCTCCTTTTGGATGCACTTTTCCGATGCCAAATTAAACTATTGCAATGCTTATTCTTTTTGCCAAAAATATTCCTTGTCTGTGAAAATAGCAAGCCTGATGAAGCCACTCAAGAAAACCCAACTTTTACAAAGAAGTAAAAATTTCAAAACAGCAAAGCTAGACACAAAAGGATTTTTTTCAGGACTTCATTCTCCATCAACTTTCTCTGGTGAGAATGATCAATATTTGCATTGTCGAATTTTTTTGTTCCTCAAGTATCACAGTTGATGAGAAATGCCTCGACAAAGTCGATGTTTTGCCATGTGGTTCACATCTGTCAAACATTTTCATTCTTCGCCTCCAAAGTCCTCTCTACAAATTATTACTTCGCAAACCCTTTATCAATCTCATTTGCAAAGGCTAAATTTTGAATCCTGTGCTGTGTTGTGGGAAAGTCAGGTCGCGACTCCACATTGAACCGAACATCGCACAATGAATCCAATGAATCCCGCCCCCCACGAAGGAGCCCAACCGCTCAACCTGCCACAGGATGTCCTAAAAAACCTGATCGACGCGATGAACCGCGCAGCGACAGAATATCTTTGGGATCTTATTGCAATGAATGCTCAGCGTGCCGGAGCGGAAGAACAGAAATCCAAATATGCTTATCTCCTCCTCAGCGTTGACAACGCGATTCTCCACCAATTATCAAAGACGGCGCATACACACAAATGGATGCCTCTGCGGACTCCCGAGTCTGTGGACCAGTTTCTGGAGAAGATGAACGATGAAGAGTTCAAAGAATGGCGTGACGGATTCATGAGAATTATCGAAAATCGAGATTGGGCTTCTCGAGCTGCCAATCGTACGTGCTTGATCGTTGACCATCTTCTGGCGCAATTGATTCCTCCCAGTGAAACTCCCCGATGTTCGCCAGATGGATTGGTTTCGAGAAATCAGGCATGCTTCCTTGTCTTACATAACTTTTAGTCCATACATTTACACATTGTACCTGTGTTAGCGACGCAACTCGTCAAAGTACGACTTCCCTGGTGTACGCCATTGACATCTAACAAACTTTTGCGGACAGGGCTCGCGGGGGCATATGAACAACCCTTTATCGGCGATGCGGCCGATGCTTTCATTGACCATCTTACTCAACTCAAGGAGGTCGAAAACAAGAAAGTGTTCTATGCCAAAGCAGTCGCTGTTGTTCAAAGCTCCGGAACAGGGAAATCCCGCATGCTTTCAGAGGTGTGTTAGGTTTCCGTCTTATCATGCACGACTTCATACGTTTCTCTTTAGGTTGGAAAAAAAATATTCACCCTTCCAGTCTGCCTTCGGGGTCCGGATGATCCAGGTTATCCACCTTCAGATGGCCCCGTCGTCGAATACCTTGAAGCTTTGAGGAGGGATAATGACTTGAGCATCACAGCGCATATCGCCGTCGTCTGCTTCGTCGCTGCTGCTCACAAGAAGATGCTTGAAGTGCTGAAGGCCTGGGCATGTTCTGACTCATCGAAGTTACGTTTACGCTGGCATAACTGTATGGAGTCGTCGGGGAATCGTGAATACCGGAAGCAGTTTTTTCTAGATGTGGTTGAAAAAGCAAAATCAGCAAGTCATTGTTCCGTGCTTTGGCTCCAAGTGCTCATTTTTGACAGTTAGAGTCGAAGGCTCTGGCGGGCTTCATGAGCTCAACGAAGTACGGTCCTGGCAGTAGTACAAACAGGAAGGACGGCGGGGATGTGGCCAATCCTGATGTGCGCACGATCGCTCAAGAGCTTTATGATTCCATTGCCAAGCAGGCCACCGAAGACCTTACGGCGTTTCTTTCCACTCTCAATCCACCTCAAAACTTATGTCTGACATACGTCGATGAAGCGGATTGCCTAGGCCTATGTATCGATATCCTTTACCGTCTTTTGAGCAGTCAAGAATCATCAACAAACATGTGGTATACATTTTTGGGAACGAAAACGAGGCTTTCCTATTATGCTCCCCCTCCTGCCAACCGTCAGTCCCTATGTTTTTCCCACTTGCGCCTGACTCACCCACTACATCAGGAGTCTCTTTGCGACTGAGGCAGGAAGTGGCTCACATGCCGTTGCCCTACTTCACTCTTGGTTTTGACCATCATATGATCGATAAGGATAGAAAGAAGGTGGCTGTCAAGATGGGCGATCTTCAGACCGTCGAGCGCCTCTGCCGATATGGCCGACCTTTGTATGTGACTTTTCATCATCAACAACAGTTGCTCATCTTTAAACCAGGTGGAAATCGTACCTACCTGACCCCAAAGTCAAGGGAATTGTCAAAATCGCCGCCTGGAAGCTGATATGCGGGGAGACATACGACCCATCTGATACGAATCACGTTTTTGCTGTCCTCTCTCAGCGCCTCTGTCTCGAACCGGTCCTTGCAGGAACAGAGGCTGTAAAACTCACAGAACGCAGTATCTCACATCACATGCGACTTCTGACTGGCTGCTCACGTAATGGCGAAATGTGGTACACTTACTCGCCATCTGAGCCAATGCTTGTGCTAGCCAGTCTTCACCACCTGTATTCCGAGGCGAAGAACAACTTGGCGCCTTCTCTGGAAACTTTGAGCAAGAATTTATGCAGCGCGGGATTGGTCGAAAAAGGCCTGCTGGGTGAACTTTGCGCCCGTACTCTTATTCTTTTTGCCCGTGACTTTGCCGCACCATTGGGAGCTGATCGCACCCGGGATTTTTTGCAACCCGTTCCGCTTTTGGAATTCCTCGGTAAACTCTTTGGCCACAAGTCATGGGCGGGCGACAATCAAGCCGAATTTGACGAGGCCTTTCGTAGCGCCTACGTGAATTTTACTCATTGGATCGTGACGAAGGACCCAATGCCGGCAGATTCCTCGTGACTATGCTCTGCTTGCTGATGGCACGCCTACTAATTTTGGCAAATTCAGTCAGTTACTTGCAAACTTATGGGCTCGTGGGGCAGTGCTGCAATGCTGTTTCAATCAAGAAGACATCGACTTCGTCATCCCCATATACATGGGTTCTATTGCTACTCACGACGTCTTCGACCCCTCACGTCTCTCTGCCATTGCCGGGCAGGTCAAATTCAAATTCAACGCAGCCACGAAAGCAGAATGCGACGCCATAGCCGCAATTGGTCTCCCACGCGATCCTCGTGAACCCTTGCCCTATCTGGCGCTTCTTATGGACCTTGGGACCGAGGCGAACCACCAGCATACCAATTCGAGAGTGCGAGCGATCGTCCCCGAGTCCCCTTCCGACAACGAATTCCCAAAACTCACCGACAAATTCGAAAAAGATGTCAAGAAACTTCGTGCCCGTCAGTGCCGAAAACCAAAACCAAAGGCGGCCTCTATCAAAAAACTCAAGGAGGAAGTCCAAAAATCGCGGCAGGCGGTGGATCACTACAATCGGTACTTCGTCTCTGCCCGTGGCTCCTCTCGCCGCGTGTACGGCATTTTAGACGAAGCGAACATCAACGGAGACTTTTCGATGCTACTCCATGTCACAGCACCGGTACCCATAGACCAACATCACATCTTACAGTATATGCGACCATTTGAGCGGCTAGGAAATCAATCGCACCACACTGCTTCGATGCTGGAATATGATAAAGACGCTCCGATGGAAGATGGGTCAGGCAAAGCGATTCCAGATGAGGAGGGAAAGACCGAGGATGGGGATGTGGATATGGATATGCTGCCGTAGCAGACTCATTGGTTACGATGTATTTCGGTCATTCGGCATGATGTTTTAATCACCTGTCGTCCCACAATACCTCTCTTATTAGACGAATGCCCCACCTACGGGCCACAATACCCCTCTAATTAGAGTTCTTTTCGTCTACAGTCGAGGACAGTCAAACGTGTCTGAAAAAATTATCATGCCTTCGGACTTGTTTGGGTGTCAAAACCACCTGACTTACCCACACTTCAAGCTTAATAATACTGGGCCCTGGTGCCCCTGCCCTAGTATTATTAGGCTGGACTATAGTAAAACCCCAACACCAGCGTTAAATCAGGCCTTAAAACCAGCAAAAAGACTCCGTCACGCTCTGTCCCCTCTGCCTATTTGGGAATGCCATGTCAGCAAGCCTCTGGAAGCTGACAGCTCGGGCCCCTCCAGCTCCCACCACCCACAGCACCTCCTCGCCTAATCAGCTTCCCACAGCTGCCTCACCATTAGTGTTTAAAGGTTCGGTTTTTTTGCTTTTGCGAATATCTCAACAACCACTGGATGGAATTTCATCATCCAAGAGATGACCCCCACTTATTTTGACTGCCATTGACATTTATGACATGTTGCAATATCTCAACAATGGCTGGGTGAAAAAATTTCATCTAATGGAAGACCCCCTGGCTTTTTATGACCTCCATCTGTCCAAATATTTTGGTAATTTTAGTGATTTTATTGGGATTTCTGGAGCTATTTTTTAAAAAGGATAAACTGCAAAAAGACCTGAACTGGACTGAACCCTCAAGCACTACTCACCATCATCAACAGCCATCAATGCCCGCTGCTGTTGAACATATTGCCAGATATGTCGCACCATGTGCTTGTCATGGGAAGTGACTATAAGTCACTATTACCATATATGTGAGTTTATGGTACAACCACGGACGCATGACTTGTTTATGTATTGTTTGTACAATGGTCCGTGCGCATATTGGATTAGTATAAATACCCATGTATTTAGTACGGTGAATCCTAACTTCTTGAACACCCCAGTTCTTTGAGTTAACTAACAAGCTAGTACAGCTTCTAGAATTTCTCTAGTTACTCTTAACCAGGTTAGTTGAGCTTCCTTCATGCCTTCGTACCGTTACATCTTGAGCGCCCTTTGGGCTGCCTATGTCAGTTACTTTGTTAGGTTATGGGCCCCGGCCCTAGCGCCGCATGCTCTGAGTATCTTAGCTTTTGCGCTATTATTGGCAGCATCCGCTTTGTATACTAGCCTGGAGACTGGTTTCCTCAGTATTGAATACATCGAGCTCGATGGTTCCCTCAACGGTGAACCTCGCAGTGTTCGAGGTATTGAATGTACCTTTCAGTGGGTCATTCTTGATCGATTACTTGAGAGAATCCCTGTTACAATGATCGTATCACGAGAGCAAGTCCATATGGTGCCAACGGCACAGGGCTCAGTCCCTTCAGGTCTTGATGACAATGGACGCATCGTTGCACGTTGCGGGGTGTGTCGACAACTTGTTGTTGACAGTCAGCATTGCCCAAGGCATTGCATAGACAACACCACTTTTGACTACTCGTGTACTACGTGTGATGCAGGAGGAGCAAGGACTCGAGCTCTAAACCGCAGACGGCGTAATCGCCGTACTGAGGTACCTGTTGCGGTACCTACCCAAGATGGAGATCCTACAGATCCTCCGCCCGTGTATGTTGATGATGGGACCATCCCTGAAGCACACGGAGCACCTCCTCTTTCGCCTCCGACCCGACAAGTTCGGTTGCCGGATAATGACCCCTTAATTGAGGCGGCGAATAGAGCGAATGAAGTCATGCTCCCTATTCAGGGAGGATCTTGCACCTGTGGGCAACATCGCACTCAGGGCGCACATGACGATTGGGTAGAACTAGTGATGGCATTTCATATGCTACCACTAGACCAAACAGAGAACGAAGAATGATGATCGACAAGGCAGCTCGTCTATTTATTTTCTGATGCACTTTTTCGATATAACGTATGCTGACTCTATTTATGTTTCGCAGCATCATCATGTCTTCAAACTCAAAACTCGACCTCGCTTCCTCCGTTCCCAAACTCACCACCACAAACTTCTCCATCTATCAGGAGAAGATGAGCGCCTATCTGAAGGCAGCTAAAGTGTGGAGGATCGTCACCGGCGATAAAAAGATCCCGGCTGACCCTAAAGAGACAGATTTCCAAGACAAGTTAAACACTTGGCATGAACAGGACGATTAGGCCCAAGGCCTAATTCAGATGTCCATTTCGGACTCTCTTGTCCATCACATCAAGGGAGCTAAAACCTCCAAGGAGATGTGGGACCTGATCGCTGTTGAAACTTTTCCCATCACGTAGATTAGATTAGATTAGATTACATCACGTGACCTTTACATATCTTCATTACATACTTGTTTGGTTGGTACAAACAGTAGTACGGTATATAAGACCAGGAAACTGTCAATATCAACAAGTTGTCTCTTGACTCTTAACCAGCTCCATCGCTCTTACCAGCCTCAACCGCTCTCACCAGCCTTACCCCTCCAAACCATGTAAGTAATCATAGCGGTATCGTAGAGTACTTCCACTGTAGCTATGTTGCTCAGTACACCTGTGGCTAGCGCCCAGGTGGAACTTCAACAGGTTATGGGCCCCGGATAGCAGAGGGACTTGGGAAACGCTGGCAACAGCGAGTACCTGCCCACTCTACCCTGGTTGGCAAAGAACCGATCGAAAGATCTAGGTTCTGAGTCTTACTTCTTCACATATGAACCTGGGAACGTCATTACGACAAGTACCTGTCATGAGACGTCCCTAAGGGATTTAACCTAGTACACTCCATGTGGAAAACGTTGATCGCACCTTATATGTTTCTGACATATAAAGGGTTTTCCCGTGACCGCTATTCCTAAAGGGAATATGTCATAAGGAATCATTTAATTGTTTTCTTGAATCATATTCATAACACATCACTGATTGGGAACCCTTTTTTAGATTCATCTAAAAATGTCTACCTCTCGCTCCGCCCTCGACTCCATCGTCGTCTTCGACGGCATCGACTATCAAAGCTGGGCCGAAAGGATGAAGTCCTACCTCCTCCACCAAGGAGTATGGCGCCTTGTTTCTGGCAACATCACCCGCCCTGTCATCGCCGACTTCACCACCACGGTCTCCACCCCTGGGGCCACTGCTGCCGCTCCTCCTGTACTGGTTACCACCGTTGACCAGCCCGGCTTCCGCAAGGAAGAAAAGGCCTGGATTAGGGACGACGACACAGCCCTTGGAGCGATCCGTCTAAAAGTCTCTGAGGCGATCAGGCGACACATCAAAGACAGCACCTCGGCACTTGGCGCGTGGAAAACGCTGAAGGATGCCTACTCCAAGGTATTCCCGGCTGTCATCTTCGGCGACTTCAAGGCCGCCGCCACCTACAAGCTCTCTGGACGTGACCCCGTGCCTGAAATTGAACGCCTGGGGTCTCTTTTCGCCCGGCTCGCCGATTCGAACTTTGTCGTCCCCGATCTGATGCAGGCAATGATCCTGGCCAATGCAATTCCCGACACCTGGTCGTCACTCTCCACCGCCCTTTTCCAGGTCTATGACGCCGACGATTTCACCTACAAGGCCATCGCCGAAAGCGTCATCTCTGAATACCGGCGCAAGTATGCGGTAGGGTCTACTCGGGCGTCCAACGAGCAGGCCCGGAAAATCTCCGGGACAAAGCGCAAGGGGCAGGACCCCAAATGGGAAAGGCAGCAAAAGCCGAGTACCTCGCAGAATGATGCTGACGAGCAGCCTAACTCGGCCGACCCAAGTACCGCTTCTGAGAAGAAGAAGGGAAAGGGACGTTGGCGCAATCAGAAGAAAAGCGCTAACAATGCGGACAACACGTCCGACCATGTGGAAGAAACAGTTGAGTTCATTGCTCCTGCCATTCACTTCCCCCCTCTTCCGGCACCGTCCTTCACCACCATCACTGGCCGCGGGAAAATGACAAGTACCGCACAGCCCGATTCCGGAAAAATGCAGTCGCTCCTGCAACGCATGAACCCCCCTGCGTCACAGTACACCGGGCTTCCTTCTGGAAAACCGTCCGTGTGGAAAAAGAACGATCACATCCGCAAACTCGCGCGGAACATTGGTGCTCGTCCCTCTGGATCGAACCTTCGTATCCTAGATACCATCATTCCTGACATTGACGAAAGGCTGGCTAAACAGCGTCGCGTAGCCCTGTCGATAGAAGAATCGCTGAAGATGATGGACATAGACCATCAAAGCAAGCGGATGGGGCCGGAACAATTCGAAGATGGGCTGATCGAACTTGACGGTTCGTCACATCCTTCTCTCAAACTTGACCAAATGGGAAACGCTAATAATCACGCACAGACGTTTGAATATATATTAGCTAGTACCGATGCAGATAGTATAGATCTCTTTAGTGATGATCTGTACAAAAAATATATCAAACATTTCGCGTCCTGCACACACTGCAAAGAGAGAGAACGCGCTCAGTGGATCTTAGATTCTGGCGCATCATTACACTTTACCCATGAGTTTAAAGACTTCGCGTATTACAGGCCTCTCAAGACTAAGCGATTTGTCCAAACAGCTGCAAAGGGAAAGAAACTGGAAATTCTCGGAGTTGGGGCCGTTCCAGTACGGCATACCCTAAATGGGGTAATAAAAACCCACCTTCTCCGACCTGTATTCTACATTCCGGACATGGACACACGCCTATTGTCCCTAGGCGTCTTCCTCAATCACGGTTACAAAATAGACGGAATGCGTGGAGAAATCAACATCTCCAGAGGACAGAACAAAATACAGTTCTCGCCTCACATTCTCGGACAAACCATTTATTGGTTAGACACTGAAATACGCTATGACCAAATCCACGCGATCTCTAGCGAAATTACTGTCGAAACCTGGCACAAACGCCTTGGCCACCCAAATGACCAGGCACTCAACAAGATTCCCACCAGTACCAAAGGAGTACCCAGAACGTTAGTACGTGAGAAATCACAGGAAAACTGCACGGGGTGTCTAAAAGGGAAAATGCCGAATCAATCTTATCCTAACTCAATGACAAGGGCCGTCAAACCCTTTGATTTGATCCATTTGGATTTGAAGCAGATATCCACGGCATCGTACCATAAGTACAAATACTTCCTCACGTTTTTGGACGATTTTTCATCTCATGTCTGGGTGGTCTTGCTTAGGAAAAAGTCTGGTGCCATTACGGCACTGAGACAGTTTCTTGCGATGATCCAGAACCAATTTGCCGCTACTCCTAAAAAGTGGCGAGTTGATGGAGGTGGAGAATTTGACGAATACAAAGATGTACTTGCCGATCATGGAATTCTGATCGACGTCACGCTCCCATATCAGCACCAGCAGAATGGTAGAGCAGAAAGGATCAATCAAACACTATGGGAAAAATCTCAGGCATTGCGCTTCGATGCATGCTTACCGCCCATGTGGTGGGAATTCTGCTTGGAACACGCAGCATTTCTCTACAACAGAACCCCCATGCAGCGTCTTGAATGGAAAACCCCTTACTTCAGGGTGACCAATGAGATCCCCGACATGTCCAGCGTCAGAGTATTTGGATGTCAGGCATATGTATATATCCCAAAGGAGAAACGTAGGAACTCCCTGGAATCAAGATCCCGATTGATGATTTATCTCGGATCAAAACCAGGGGTCAAAGGATACCGCTTCATGGATCCTGAGACCAACACGATTTTCATGGGCGGGAAAGCTATCTTTGATGAAAGCAAGTACCCTAGATGCCACATCGACCCGTTGCCAGAAAACCACCCAGAAATGGAAAACCCAGAGCCGGCTGATGAGTTTGAGGATCTCATTCCCACCAGCAATGACGACGATAGTCACAACGAAACACCTCATAACCCAGTTCCCATTGAACAGGATCAACCCGAATCAGACAACGAATTGCCTGCCAGTGAGCCTGATGACGAACCATGAGTACCCACTCCAGAGCCCGAGCAAGTACCAGATCGACCGATCAGGGAACGACGAGTTCGGAGGATGCCAGGAAGCATCTATGGGGAAGACACTCCAGCGTCCGATCTTGAAAAATTAGATCGAAGACGGAGATTAGGCGGTCAAACGGCATGGATGAATGACCTCCTGATGGAGGCGATATCAGCCCAAGTTGGCATCGTTGAAATGTCCCATAAAGACATATACCCTCTTCCAAATAAAGAAGACTGGTATGCGGCTGAACGTAAAGAACTAGACATGCTCAAACGCCGCGGGGTGATCACGGAGCTAGTACCCCTGCCTGCAGGGAGGAAAGCCCTAAGGAACAAATGGGTTTATAACGAAAAATCCGACGGGCGTCTGAAAGCGCGCCTTGTCGCAAAAGGCTTCTCGCAGGTGGAAGGGATCGACTTTGATCAGATCTTCTCACCAGTCGTAAGATATGAAACCGTCCGACTGATACTGGCATTGACAGCCCTTGAAGGGTGGTTCATGACACTGTTGGACGTCTCATCAGCCTTCCTCTACGGAACGCTCCAAGAAGTCATTTACATGCGACAGCCTGAGGGCTACATAGTAAAAGGGAAAGAGCACCTCGTGTACCAACTATTCAAAGCTCTATATGGACTTAAGCAGGCCGCATTAGCCTGGTGGAGGGAACTTGATTCCTCCATGAAAAAGCTCGGCTTTGTCCGGCTTCACTCTGATGCGAGAGTGTTCATTCACAAAAGTACCAAAGGGGAAATTGTAATCGCCGTCATATATGTCGACGACTCTGCTTTTCTCGGCACAAACCGAGAATACACGCTAGAGAAGAAAAAGGCCTTCATGACCACATGGGAATGTAGGGACCTAGGGCACCTTGTGCCTGATGGGGAACCGAAAGAATTTCTCTCTATCCAAATAAGGCAACACGGGAAACGTATCTTCATCGATCAAGTACCTTACCTTGAGAAAATACTCGAACGAATGGGGATGAGCGAATCTAACGCCACCCATACCCCACTTCCTACGGGCTACAAACCCATGATGTCCGAAGATGAACCCAATGCAGAACTTCGATCAAAGTACCAATCCGTCATCGGATCACTTCTATATCTGATGATTGGAACAAGGCCAGACATCTGTTTTGCCGTGATTAAAATGTCGCAGTTTTCCGCAAATCCCACCAAACGCCATTTAGAAGTGGCTAGGGATATTTGCAGGTATCTGAAGGCAACAAAAAATTACGCAATCATGTATGATGGCGACTCAGGGAAAGGAATCTATGCATTCACAGACTCCGACTGGGCGTCAGATGAAAACACAAGGAGGTCTACCACTGGCTTCTTCATATCACTGGCGTCTGGAGCAGTAACATGGGTATCATCGGCGCAAAAGACCATCGCCCTCTCTTCCACAGAAGCAGAGTATATGGCGTTATCAGACTGCAGTCGTGCAGCAACATGGCTGAGAAGCATGCTTGCCGAACTTGGAATGCAGATCGGATCAGTACCGATCTACGGAGATAACAACGGCTCCGTCTTTATCGCATCCAACCCTGTAACTGAGAAGCGATCCAAGCACATTGACATGCGATTCCACTTCGTCAGAGAAAAAGTCTCCGAAGGGATAATTACGGTTGAATTCATTGAAGGAGTGAACAACCCTGCAGACCTTTTAACTAAGAATCTGGGAAAAATCCTCTTTTCCAAGTTTATCCCGTACTTCGGATTGATAAAAAACTAGGCGAAACAGAGTACCTATATATATATATGTGGGAAAAAGTAAGATGTATTTTGACTATCCTTCAATGAAGCGCCGATAGAAGTTAGCAAACCCAAGGAACTTCTGGACTTCCTTTTTTGATGTGGGTGCTCGCCAGTTTCAGATCGTATCCACCTTCTCAGTTTCCATCTCAACACGTCCTTCACCAACAACATATCCCAATATGGGGCATTTCGTTACTTCCCAGAAACACTTCTTCTCCTTCAGGAACAAGTCATTGTCCGATAGGATCTGCAGAATTTCTTCGGTGTTTTGCACGAGTTCTTCCTTGGTTTTACCAATAACCACAATGTCATCCATGTAGATCACGCAGATACGTCGGCGGATCTGGTCCCAGAATAGACTAGCCATCATTTGGGAGAACGTTCCCGGGGAATTGCAAAGACCAAAAAACATGACCAATGGTTCGAACAATCCTCGACTGGTGAGGAAGGCAGCTTTCCATTCATTGCCCTCCTTAATCCGGACGTTGTTATAACCCCACATGATGTCCATTTTATTGAAGTAGACTGCATCTTTCAGCACGTCCAAGAGATTGGAGATGCACGGGAGTGGGAACTTGTCTTTGACCATAAATTTGTTGACCATGCGGTAATCTTGTACCAATCATTTGGAACCATCCTTCTTATTGATGAAGAAGCAAGGGGAAGCATAAGGGGATTTGGACGGGCGGATCTTTCCAGTTGCTAGACCTTCATCAATGAATGTGTCCAATTCCTCTTGTTCCTTTTGTGTCATGGGATATGTATTTCCCCCTAGTTCCTTTGGTGCGTCCGGTGTAAGTTCAATACCATGGTCCCATTCCCCTTCCTTCGGGATCTTATCAAAGTTCTCCTTCTCGAAGAGGTGAGTAAACCGATCAACATATGAGGGTTGTTTGGTTGTGGGAGGTGGTGTGGGAGTGACAGCTTCCAAAATAGGGTCTCCAGGCTTCCATTTCTGATCCGACTTCTTGGGTGCATCTTTGTCGCGCACCTCAACCATGCGAACCCGGTGTTTGCGACCATCAAGGTTAACCCTGAAATCCGAATGTTTGGTTCAGCATGTTGTTGGGCACCGGTTGAACGTTACGGCGCCGGTTGTCCAATTGATCGTAGGGTTGTGGTGTACCAACCAGTCATGTTCCAAGAGCATGTGATGCACGGGAGTGGGAACTTGTCTTTGACCATAAATTTGTTGACCATGCGGTAATCTTGTACCAATCATTTGGAACCATCCTTCTTATTGATGAAGAAGCAAGGGGAAGCATAAGGGGATTTGGACAGGCGGATCTTTCCAGTTGCTAGACCTTCGTCAATGAATGTGTCCAATTCCTCTTGTTCCTTTTGTGTCATGGGATATGTATCTCCCCCTAGTTCCTTTGGTGCGTCCGGTGTAAGTTCAATACCATGGTCCCATTCCCTTTCCTTCAGGATCTTATCAAAGTTCTCCTTCTCGAAGAGGTGAGTAAACCGATCAACATATGAGGGTCGTTTGGTTGTGGGAGGTGGTGTGGGAGTGACAGCTTCCAAAATAGGGTCTCCAGGCTTCCATTTCTGATCCGACTTCTTGGGTGCATCTTTGTCGCGCACCTCCAATGTCCAGTACCATCGCTTCCATGGTTTCCTGATGTGTTCCCAAATCCAGCTTGACTTCGGCAAGTTGGTTCGCTTTTTGTTGTCGATTTGGGGATCCATCCGCATTTAGAATTGCTATGAGCAGTATTCCTCGCGTGGGGAGGTTCTGTTCGCGTACTATTCTGGGATGGATGCATGTGTGTTCACATCCGCTATCAACCTCAGGTCAAATGACCTTTGGTCCTTGTCGTGTTTTGAGCTGAGCTAACAGCCTGATCTCTCGTCGTTTCGGAGGTTTGTCTCCCTTCACAATCTTAGTCGACACAGCGGCTCGCTTGGCAGGGATGACATAGGTTCTATTGTCTGCAGTCATACAAGGCAAGCAAGTCTGTTTAATAGATAAGGGTCGTGACTTAGCATCGTTTAATCGGACCCTTTGGGAAAATCCTTCTCGTCGGCTTCTAAGATTGTGGTTTCATCATTCTCGGCATCTTCCTCAGACACCTTCCTAACCCTTCCGGAGTTCTTCTTCGGCTTGCAGCAGTTGCGCGCAATATGGCCTTCTTGGTCGCAGTTGAAACACTTGCGACCATCCTTCTTCTTTGGAGCGCTGCAGTCTTTAGCGAGGTGACCGAAGCGTTGACAGTTGTAGCAATGGGCCACTCCTGCTTTGTCGATCTCCATGGCCTTGCCCTGACCACCATAAGTGGTACCTGATCTGGTGCGTGTGTCGCCACCACCTCGGATGACCAGTGCATGTCCCTCCATCTGTCATCCCTTGTTTCGGATCTCCTTTGCGTACTCGGAGTATGTCTTATCCTCACTTGCCACTTGTTCAGAGATTCTGCAGTTGACGTTCTTTTCCAGGATGTATTTCCCAGTTTCTTCGCCAAGGTTTGACAGCTTCAAGAGCTCTTTGAATTCATCCAAGAATTCGTCAACGGTGCATTTTTCCTGTCTCAGGACTTTGAGTCTCGCTTTGGCAGCGACTGATTTGTTGGCGTCAGAAAATTGGGTTGCGATATCTTCTGAGAATCCTAGCCAGGTGATGTTCTCGTTGTCAATGGCAAGAGCGTCTAACTTGTTACTGGCCCAGTGCCTGCCGGACCCTTCCATCATGCGGGATAGCACCGCAAGAATCTTCTGATCGTCTGTTAGGCTCTTTTGGAACCTGATGTATAGTTTGGTGGCTTTCCACCACTCGTCCAAGGTGTGTCTGTCCTTGAACATCCCAGCATCCTTGATGATCTTGGATGTATGTACCAAAGGAGTACCCAAAACGTTAGTACGTGAGAAATCACAGGAAAGCTGCACGGGGTGTCTAAAAGGGAAAATGCCGAATCAATCTTACCCTAACTCGGTGACAAGGGCTGTCGAACCCTTTGATTTGATCCATTTGGACTTGAAACAGATATCCACGGCATCGTACCACAAGTACAAATATTTCCTTACCTTTTTGGATGATTTTTCTTCCCATGTCTGGGTCGTCTTGCTTAGGAAAAAGTCAGGCGCCATCACGGCGCTGAAACAATTCCTTGCGATGATCCAGAATCAATTCGCCGCCACCCCTAAAAAATGGCGGGTTGATGGAGGTGGAGAATTTGGTGAAT
Organism: Entoloma clypeatum; assembly: GCA_963565915.1. Taxonomy (NCBI): domain Eukaryota; kingdom Fungi; phylum Basidiomycota; class Agaricomycetes; order Agaricales; family Entolomataceae; genus Entoloma; species Entoloma clypeatum. The sequence continues at coordinate 1,292,308 of OY751490.1, read as the reverse complement.
ACAAGGATGTACTTGCCGATCATGGAATTCTGATCGATGTCACACTCCCATATCAGCATCAGCAGAATGGTAGAGCAGAACGAATAAATCGAACTCTGTGGGAAAAATCTCAGGCATTGCATTTCAACGCATGTCTACCACCGATGTGGTGGGAATTCTGTTTGGAACATGCAGCATTTCTATACAACAGATCCCCCATGCGGCGTCTTGAATGGAAAACCCCTTATTTCAGGGTGACCAATGAGATCCCCGACTTGTCCAGCGTCAGAGTCTTCGGATGCCAAGCATAGGTATATATCCCAAAAGAAAAACGCAGAAACTCCCTGGAGTCAAGATCTCAATTGATGATTTATCTCGGATCAAAACCAGGGGTCAAAGGATACCGCTTCATGGATCCTGAGACTAACACAATTTTCATGGGTGGGAAAGCTATCTTTGATGAAAGCAAGTACCCTAGATGCCACATCGACCCTTTGCCAGAAAACCATCCAGAAATGGAAAACCCAGAGCCGGCTGATGAGTTTGAGGATCTCATCCCTGGCAGCAACGACGACGATAGTCACAATGAAACACCTCAGGACTCAGTTCCCATTGAACAGGATCAACCTGAATCAGACAATGAACTACCTGCCAGTGAGCCTGATGACGAACCGCGAGTACCCACTCCGGAACCTGAGCAAGTACCAGATCGACCGATCAGGGAACGACGAGTTCGGAAGATGCCAGGAAGCATCTATGGGGAAGACACTCCAGCGTCTGATCTTGAAAAATTAGATCGAAGACGGAGATTGGGCGGTCAAACGGCATGGATGAATGACCTCCTGATGGAGGCGATATCAGCCCAAGTTGGCATCGTTGAAATGTCCCATAAAGACATATACCCTCTTCCAAATAAAGAAGACTGGTATGCGGCTGAACGTAAAGAGCTAGACATGCTCAAACGCCGCGGGGTGATCACGGAGCTAGTACCCCTGCCTGCAGGGAGGAAAGCTCTAAGGAACAAATGGGTTTATAACGAAAAATCCGACGGGCGTCTGAAAGCGCGCCTTGTCGCAAAAGGCTTCTCGCAGGTGGAAGGGATCGACTTCGATCAGATCTTCTCACCAGTCGTAAGATATGAAACCGTCCGACTAATACTGGCATTGACAGCCCTTCAAGGGTGGTTCATGACACTGTTGGACGTCTCATCAGCCTTCCTCTACGGAACGCTCCGAGAAGTCATTTACATGCAACAGCCTGAGGGCTACATAGTAAAAGGGAAAGAGCACCTCGTGTACCAACTATTCAAAGCTCTATATGGACTTAAGCAGGCCGCATTAGCCTGGTGGAGGGAACTTGATTCCTCCATGAAAAAGCTCGGCTTTGTCCGGCTTCACTCTGATGCGGGAGTGTTCATTCACAAAAGTACCAAAGGGGAAATTGTAATCGCCGTCATATATGTCGACGACTCTGCTTTTCTCGGCACAAACCGAGAATACACGCTAGAGAAGAAAAAGGCCTTCATGACCACATGGGAATGTAGGGACCTAGGGCACCTTGTGCCTGATGGGGAACCGAAAGAATTTCTCTCTATCCAAATAAGGCAATGTGGGAAACGTATCTTCATTGATCAAGTACCTTACCTTGAGAAAATACTCGAACGAATGGGGATGAGCGAATCTAATGCCACCCATACCCCACTTCCTATGGGCTACAAACCCATGATGTCCGAAGATGAACCCAATGCAGAACTTCAATCAAAGTACCAATCCGTCATCGGATCACTTCTATATCTGATGATTGGAATGAGGCCAGACATCTGTTTTGCCGTGATTAAAATGTCGCAGTTTTCCGCAAATCCCACCAAACGCCATTTAGAAGTGGCTAGGGATATTTGCAGGTATCTAAAGGCGACAAAAAATTACGCAATCATGTATGATGGCGACTCAGGGAAAGGAATCTATGCATTCACAGACTCCGATTGGGCGTCAGATGAAAACACGAGGAGGTCTACCACTGGCTTCTTCATATCACTGGCGTCTGGAGCAGTAACATGGGTATCATCGGCGCAAAAGACCATCGCCCTCTCTTCCACAGAAGCAGAGTATATGGCGTTATCAGATTGCAGTCGTGCAGCAACATGGCTGAGAAGCATGCTTGCCGAACTTGGAATGCAGATCGGATCAGTACCGATCTACGGAGACAACAATGGTTCCGTCTTTATCGCATCCAACCCTGTAACCGAGAAACGATCCAAGCACATTGACGTGCAATTCCACTTCGTCAGAGAAAAAGTCTCCGAAGGAATAATTACGGTCGAATTCATTGAAGGAGTGAACAACCCTGCAGATCTTTTAACTAAGAATCTGGGAAAAATCCTCTTTTCCAAGTTTATCCCGTACTTCGGATTGATAAAAAACTAGGCGAAACAAAAGTACCTATATATATATGTGGGAAAAAGTAAGATGTATTTAGAAGTATGTACTAAATATGGGGGGGTGTTGAAACTTTTCCCATCACGTAGATTAGATTAGATTAGATTACATCACGTGACCTTTACATATCTCCATTACATACTTGTTTGGTTGGTACAAACAGTAGTACAGTATATAAGACCAGGAAACTGTCAATACCAACAAGTTGTCTCTTGACTCTTAACCAGCTCCATCGCTCTTACCAGCCTCAACCACTCTCACCAGCCTCACCCCTCCCAAACCATGTAAGTGGCTAGAACGGTTATGTAGAGTACTTCCACTGTAGCAGGTTGCTCAGTACATCTGTGGCTAACGCCCAGGTGGAACTTCAACACTCCGGTGGTCACCACTACCGTCGACCAACCCACCTTCCACAAGGAAAGGAAGATTTGGATTAGGGATGACGACATGGCTCTAGGCTCCATCCGCCTCAAAGTCTCCGAGGCAATCAGGAGGCACATCAAGGACGCCAAGACCTCAAAAGACGCCTGGACATCATTGAAGGATGCTTATTCAAAGGTCTCCCCCGCCACCATATTTGGCGATTTCAAAGCTGCAGCCTCTTTCAAACTGTCTGGTCAGGACCCTGTGCCGGAAATCGAGCGCCTTGGGTCACTCTTCGCTCGCCTTAGCGACTCAAAATTCATTGTGCCGGATCTGATGCAGGCTATGATCTTGGCAAGTGCCATTCCTGATGCTTGGTTGTCTCTCTCCACTGCCCTCTTTCAGGTCTACGATGCCGATGACTTCACATGGCAGGCCGTTACTGACAGCATCGTTTCAGAGTACAGGCGCAAGTATGCGATAGGGTCTACTCAGGCGTCCAACGAGCAGGCCCGGAAAATCTCCGGGACTAAGTGAAAGGGGCAAGACCCCAAATGGGAAAAGCAGACAGCGCTGATTACCTCACAGAACAATGCTGACGAGCAGCCTAACTCGACCAACCCAAGTACCGCTTCTGAAAAGAAGAAGGGAAAGGGACGCTGGCGCAACCAGAAAAAGCGCGCCAACAATGCGGACAACGACTCCGACCACGCTGAGGAAATGGTCGCGTTTATTGCACTGGCCATTGAGCAAGCCCCTCATCATCCTGCTCCCTGTCCCCTTCCTCCTCGTCAACGTGTCCCTTGCCCTCTCCCTCCTCACCATGCACCATCTTTCACCACCATCACCGGTCGCGGAAAGACTTTCTTTACTGTACAACCTGAGTCAGAAAGGATGCAGTCACTATTGCAACGCATGAACCCTCCTCCTTCTCAGTACACCGGGCTTCCTTCTGGAAAGCCGTCAGTGTGGAAAAAGAACGAGAAGGTGAGAAAACTCGCTCGAGAAATTGGTGCCAGACCCTCTGGGTCAAACCTTTGTATCTTGGACACCATCATTCCGGACATTGACGAGAGGCCAAACAGCATTGAGTAACTCCGCCGTTAGACCAATCGCTGCGGATGATAGACATCGACCAAGAGCAAATGGGGCCAGACAAGTTTGTGGACGAGATTGAACTTGATGGTTCGTCAAAATCTTCTCTCAAACCTTATCAATTGCGGAATGCTAATAATACCTCTCAACAGACGTATAATATATTAGCCAGTACCAGTACAGTTTGCGTAGATCACTTCAGCAGTGATCTACATAAAAAATATATAAAACATTTTGCCTCCTGTACACATTGTAAGGAAAAAGAACGCGCACAATGGATATTAGATTCTGGTGCTTCTTTACACTTTACACATGAGTTTAAAGACTTCGCATACTATAGACCTCTCACGGTCAAGCGATTCGTCCAAACTGCTGCTAAAGGAAAGAAACTGGAAATACTCGAAGTTGGGGCCGTTCCAGTATGGCACACCCTAAATGGGGAAGTTAAAACCCATCTTCTCAGACCGGTATTCTACATCCCGGACATGGACACACGCCTATTGTCCCTAGGCATCTTTCTTAACCATGGTTACAAAGTAGAAGGGACTCGTGGAGAAATCAACATCTCCAAAGGGCTGAACAAAATCCAGTTTTCGCCCCACATCCTTGGTCAAACCATTTACTGGTTAGACACTGAAATACGCTATGATCAGATCCATGCGATCTCGAGTGAAATCACTGTCAAAACATGGCACAAGCGCCTTGGTCACCCAAATGATCAGGCGCTCCGAAAGATTCCCACCAGTACCAAAGGGGTACCTGAAACACTAGTACGTGAGAAATCACAGGAAAGTTGCACAGGTTGCCTCAAAGGGAAAATGCTGAATCAGTCATATCCCAATTCGATGACAAGGGCAACCAAAACCTTTGATCTGATCCATTCCGATCTCAAACAGATATCCACGGCATCATACCATAAATATAAATATTTCCTCACGTTTTTGGATGATTTTTCATCCCATGTCTGGGTTGTCTTGCTTAGAAAGAAGTCGGATGCCATCACGGCACTGCGACAATTTCTTGCAATGATCCAGAATCAGTTCGCCGCCACTCCTAAAAAATGGCGAGTTGATGGAGGTGGAGAGTTTGACGAATACAAGGATGTACTTGCCAATCATGGAGTTCTGATCAACGTCACGCTCCCGTATCAGCACCAGCAGAACGGTAGAGCAGAACAGATAAATCAAACCCTGTGGGAGAAATCTCAGGCCTTGCGCTTCGACGCGTGCTTACCCCCTATGTGGTGGGAATTCTGTTTGGAACATGCAGCATTTCTCTACAACAGAACCCCCATGCAGCGTCTCGAATGGAATACCCCTTACTTCAGGGTGACCAATGAGATGCCCGATATGTCAAGCATCAGAGTCTTCGGATGTCAGGCATATGTGTATATCCCAAAGGAAAAACGTAGAAATTCCCTGGAGTCTAGATCTCGATTGATGATTTATCTCGGATCAAAACCAGGGGTCAAAGGATACCGGTTCATGGATCCTGAGACTAATACAATTTTCATGGGTGGGAAAGCTATCTTCGATGAAAGCAAATACCCCAGATGCCATATCGATTTCCTGCCAGAAAACCATCCAGAAATGAAAAATCCAGAACTGGCTGATGAGTTTGAGGACCTCATCCCCGGAAATGATGATAATGATAACCATTATGAAAAACCTCATGACCCAGTTCCTACTGGACAGGATCACCCTGAATCAGACAATGACTTGCCGTCTAGCGAGCCAGATGACGAGCCATGAGTACCCACTCCGGAACCTGAACAAGTACCAGATCGACCGATCAGGGAACAACGAGTTCGGAAGATGCCAGGTAGCATCTATGGGGAAGACACTCCCGCTTCTGATCTTGAAAAATTAGATTGAAGACAGAGATTAGGCGGTCAAACGGTGTGGATGAATGATCTCCTAATGGAGGCAATCTCTATCCAGGTTGGCATCATCGAAATGTCACACAAAGACATATACACTCTTCCGAACAAAGAAGATTGGTATGCGGCAGAACGAAAAGAGCTAGACATGCTCAAAAGCCACGGGGTGATCACGGAGCTAGTACCCCTACCTGCAGGGAGGAAGGCTCTAAGGAACAAATGGGTTTACAATGAAAAATCCGACGGGTGTTTGAAAGCACGCCTTGTCGCAAAAGGCTTCTCACAGGTAGAAGGGATTGATTTTGATCAGATCTTCTCACCAGTAGTGAGGTACGAGACTGTCCAGTTAATTCTGGCATTGACAGCCCTTGAAGGGTGGTTCATGACATTCTTGGACGTCTCATCAGCCTTCCTCTATGGAACACTCCATGAGGAAATTTACATGCGACAGCCTGAGGGTTACATAGTAAAAGAGAAAGAACACTTCGTGTACCAACTATACAAAGCCCTATATGGACTCAAGCAGGCCACATTAGCCTGGTGGAGAGAACTCGATTCCTCCATGAAAAAGCTCGGTTTTGTCCGGCTACACTCCGATGCGGGAGTTTTTATTCACACAAGTACCAAAGGGGAAATTGTGATCGCCGTCATTTATGTCGATGACTCTGCTTTTCTCGGCACAAACCGGGAATACACGCTAGAGAAAAAGAAGGCCTTCATGACAACATGGGAATGTAGGGACCTAGGGCACCTGGTGTCTGATGGGGAACCAAAAGAATTTCTCTCGATCCAAATAAGGCAACATGGGAAGCGGATCCTCATTGATCAAGTACCTTACCTTGAGAAAATACTCGCACGCATGGGGATGAGTGAATCCAATGCCACCCATACCCCACTCCCAATGGAATTGGGACTTAGGTCCAAGTACCAATCCGTCATCGGATCATTATTATACTTAATGATTGGGACAAGACCCGACATTTGTTTCGCTGTAATCAAAATGTCTCAATTCTCCGCAAACCCCACCAAACGCCACTTAGAAGTGGCTAGGGATATTTGCAGATATTTGAGAGCAACAAAAAATTACGCGATCATGTATGATGGTGATTCTGGGAAAGGAATCTACACTTTTACAGACTCTGATTGGGCGTCAGACGAAAACACCAGGAAATCCACCACTGGCTACTTCATATCGCTGGCATCTGGAGCAGTAACATGGGTTTCATCAGCGCAGAAAACCATTGCCCTCTCATCCATGGAAGCAGAATATATGGCGCTATCAGATTGCAGTCGTGTAGTGGCATGGCTTAGAAGCATGCTTGCCGAACTTGGAATGCAGATCGGGTTAGTCCTGATTTATGGAGATAACAATGGCTCTGTATTCATCGCATCCAATCCTGTAACTGAAAAGTAATCCAAGCACATCGACATGCGATTCCACTTTGTCAGAGAAAAAGTATCCGAAGGCGTTATTACGGTCGAATTCATTGAAGGAGTGAATAACCCTGCAGACCTTTTAACTAAGAATCTGGGGAAAATCCTCTTTAGCAAGTTTATCCCGTACTTTGGATTACTTAAAAACTAGCCCATCTTTGAAGTGTTGCAGAGAACAAAGGTTATTATCTGGGATGAAGTGCCAATGCAGCACAGCAACTTGCCCTCATTGTTGTTGATAGGAAGCATTGCTGCATCAAATGCCAGCTTCTGTTCGTTGTTGAACAAACTACAATTGTGCTCCACCATGGTTTTCAGTGTGTTGATGTCATAGTCCAGCTGCTCATGCAGCATGTGGTTGCCGATGGCCATTCCCTCCCAAGTCTCAGGATCTGCAACAGATGGCATTGGTGGAAATTGGATGAGCTGTTTGCCAGACTTTCTCAAGATCTTTTCCAAGAGATATAGTCCAAAGTCATAGACCTGGTCTGGAGTAAATTCTGTTGAAGTTCCACCTGGGCGCTAGCCACAGGCGTACTGAGCAACACAGCTACAGTGTGGAAGTACTCTACTTAACCGTTCTAGCCACTTACATGGTTTGGGAGGGTGAGGCTGGTGAGAGCGGTTGAGGCGGATAAGAGCGATGGAGCTGGTTAAGAGTCAAGAGACAACTTGTTGATATTGACAGTTTCCTGGTCTTATATACCGTACTACTGTTTGAATATCCATTGTGCGTGTTCTTTTTCCTTACAATGTGTACAGGAGGCAAAATGTTTTATATATTTTTTATGTAGATCACTGCTGAAGTGATCTACGCAAACTGTACTAGTACTGGCTAATATATTATACGTCTGTTGAGAGGTATTATTAGCTTTCCGCAATTGATAAGGTTTTTGACGAACCATCAAGTTCAATCTCATCTATAAACTCATCTGGCCCCATTCGCTCTTGGTCGATGTCCATCATCCTCAGCGATTGGTCTATTGGCGGAGTAACTCAACGCTGTTTAGCCGGCCTTTCGTCAATGTCTGGAATGATGGTATCCAGGATATGAAGGTTTGACCCAGAGGGTCTGGCACCGATTTCTTGAGCGAGTTTTCTCACCTTCTCGTTCTTTTTCCACACTGACGGCTTTCCGGAAGGAAGCCCAGTGTACTGAGAGGGAGGCGGGTTCATGTGTTGCAGGAGTGACTGCATTCTTTCTGACTCGGGCTGCGCGGTACTCGAAGTTTTCCTGCAGCCTGTAATAGTGGTAAAGGCAGGTGCATGACAAGGAGGGGGAGGACAAGGAGCAGATTGACAAGGGAGTTGTTCAATGGCTGGTGCAATAAACTCAATTATTTCCTCGGCGTGGTCGGACTCATTGTCCGCATTGTTGGCGCGCTTTTTCTGGTTGCGCCAGCGTCCCTTTCCCTTCTTCTTTTCAGAAGCGGTACTTGGGTCGGTCAAGTTAGGCTGCTCGTCAGCATTGTTCTGCGAGGTACTCAGCGCTGTCTGCTTTTCCCATTTGGGGTCTTGCCCCTTTCACTTAGTCCCGGAGATTTTCCGGGCCTGCTCATTGGACGCCCGAGTAGACCCTATCACATACTTGTGCCTGTATTCTGAAACGATGCTTTCGGCGACAGCCTTCCATGTGAAGTCATCGGCGTCGTAGACCTGAAAGAGGGCGGTGGAGAGGGACGACCAAGCATCAGGAATGGCACTTGCCAAGATCATAGCCTGCATCAGATCAGGCACAATGAAGTTTGAGTCGCTGAGGCGAGCGAAGAGTGACCCAAGTCGCTTGATTTCTGGCACAGGGTCCCGACCAGACAATTTGAAAGAGGCTGTGGCTTTGAAATCGCCAAATATGGTGGTGGGGGAGACCTTTGACTATGCATCTTTCAATGATTTCCAGGCATCTTTTGAGGTCTTGGTGTCCTTGATGTGCCTCCTGATTGCCTCGGAGACTTTGAGGCGGATGGAACCCAGAGCCATGTTGTCGTCCCTGATCCAGATCTTCCTTTCTTTGTGGAAGCTAGGTTGGTCGACAGTGGTGGTGATCACCAGAGGTTGGGTTGCAGATGTAGAAGTGGCGGAGGCAGGGGTGGAGACCGTGACCGTAAAGTTGGCGATGTCAGGGCGCTCAATGTCGCCAGATACGAGGTGCCAGACTCCTTGATGGAGGAGATAGGATTTCATTTTTTCAGCCCAGCTTTAGTAGTTGATTCCGTCGAAGACGGTGATGGAGTCAAGGGCAGAGCGGGAGGTAGACATTTTTAATGAGTCTAAAAAGAGTTTTCCCAATCAGTGATGTGTTTATATGAATTTGATTTAGAGAAAACAAATAAATGATTTCTCATGACATATCCCCTTCAGGAATAGTGGTCGTGGAAAAAACCCTTTTTATGTCAGAAGTGTATGAGGTACGATCGACGTTTCCACATGATGTGTACTAAGCCAATCCCCTTTAGGGACGCTTCATGACAGGTACTTGTTGTAATGACGTTCCCAGGTTCATATGTGAAGAAGTATGACTCAGAACCTAGATCTTGCGATCGGTTCTCCTGTCAACCAGGGTAGAGTGGGCAGGTACTTGCTGTTGCCAGCGTTCCCAAGTCCCTCTGCTATCCGGGGCCCATAACCTGTTGAAGTTCCACCTGGGCGCTAGCCACAGGCGTACTGAGCAACACAGCTACAGTGTGGAAGTACTCTACTTAACCGTTCTAGCCACTTACATGGTTTGGGAGGGTGAGGCTGGTGAGAGCAGTTGAGGCGGATAAGAGCGATGGAGCTGGTTAAGAGTCAAGAGACAACTTGTTGATATTGACAGTTTCCTGGTCTTATATACCGTACTACTGTTTGTACCAACCAAATAAGTATGTAATCGAAGATATGTAAATGGTCACGTGATGTAATCTAATCTACGTGATGGAAAAGTTTCAACAAATTCTCTTTCAGAAAAGCGCTGTCTGAGGGCCCACTCCAAATTGCGGCACATTGGTTCCTTGAATTCATCCCAGAGCACATCTGGATGGACAGGGAAGCAGTGGATTAGAATGATGGCAAACAAAGACCGCATTGCTGATCCAGTTTGCATTACAACAGCTTCACGAAGGCACTGTTTCCATTCTCCATCATCTTGCAGAAACCCATTTTCCAAGCAGCCCTGCTTGAAGTTCTCCAGCAGTACACCATTGACTGTGTGCAAAAATTCAAAGGAGGTAGCACCAGGAATCTTTGTCAAAAGCAGCCTGAGATAGAAGCGTTCATCCTGGGCAGGAGACGCAAAGTACATGCGACCAATCACACCAGCACTGCGGGTTCTAGCCTTCCAGACCTTGGTCTTTTTGTCATAGGAATACTTCTGGGGAAAGTCCTGGTAGAGAATGGTGCGTGCTCCCTCCTCCCGCTGATTTGCTTTGAACCATGCAGTCAAGGGTGTCAGGTCGATATTAGAGCGACTCAAGACCTCATCCACATCCTTGATTTTATTTCGCTGCTGGTCACCACCTTCAGCAGAAATTTGGACTGTTGCTTTGTTTGTTCCCTTTCTGATGTACTTGTGGATATAGGTGACTGATTTGAGAGAGACTGTGATCTCGGAATTGAAGTGGCATTCATACTTCCAAACCAAATATGGGCAATGGGGGACCACATCTCTGTAAAAAACCAATCAATCCAATTTTTTTCAATTGGTTCAAAGAAAAAAAATCCCACTGGTTGGTATACACATGTTCATCAGGCGCTCTGTAAAAACCAATAAATTAAAATTTTTCAATGGTTCAAAAAAAGCAGTTACCCATCAGTTTGATTATATTCAGTCTTTTTGAATGTAACATTATTCTTGCACCTCCGGTATGCCGGATATCCATTTTCAGAAAATTGAGTGGTCTCCTGAAAGTCTTTTTGATATCCTTTACTACACTTTCCATTGACCAAACATTGCTGATTGCATGGGCCATGGAGCATAAAGGAAGTCACCAGTTTGTGAAGCCGTGGATGTTTTTCTTTGGCAGGAATCTCTGCTGAAATCATATGATCGATCTCTTCTGGTGTTTGGATTCTGTACTCCTCGTCCAACCAAATCAAGAGGTGCATGTGGGGCAGACCTCTCTTCTGGAACTCGATAGTATGCACCATGCCAGTGACTTTGCCAAACACAACTCCTGATTTGATCCCTCTCAGGACTGCATTTTTCTTCAGCTCAAATACTCTGGAGACAATATCTGGACGGTCCTGTGACTTTTTGCTTGGATCCATCTGGCAGTGTGAACAGAGCATTTGTGATTTCCTCCCAGTTTGGATTGGCTGTCATGGTACAAAAGATATGAGGGACCAATAGGAGTCGGCACAGAGCCATAGAGTCCTGAAATGACTGATTCAACTGTCGTTCACTTCCCATGAAAGAAGAGGGCAGAATCATCTGTTGACCATGATTTGCCAAGTTGAGATTCTGGTCATTGTCCCCATGTGCTGCATCCTGCAAGCCCTGATAGACATCTGCTCGCAATCTCTTTTGATTGTGGAAGCACCAAGCCAAGAGATTCTGCTGATGGGAGGCCCAGGCATCAACAATAAACTGTTGAAACAACTTTCCACAAAGAAACATTGGAGGCTGTTCTTGAAGTGGCACATCCTTTGGTTGGAGATGATATGCATAATAGCAGTGTTCGCTGACAAATTTGCTCCATGTCTGACCTTCAGCACCAGGATGGATGGGAAGCTTTGGATGCCAGCCATATTGGCCAGAGGGAAATAGAAGGACATAGTGGAGAGGAGAATAGAGAGGATGGAGGTTGCTCATTTCTTTCAGACGACCATCCCTGAAGCGCAACACAATGTCTCTGTCACTTTTTGGCTGGATCAAACTGTCACCTGGAATAATAGCAGCAATTTCATTGGCATTGTTGGGCAGATTGTATCTCCAGGGATCCATGCCATCAGCTGTGAGAATGAGACGGACATTGTGCTGTTCCTCAGGTGGCTTCTCATTCATGATTTGCCATGCCTGCTTATAGCGCTCAACATATGGATTGTCCCGGTGCAGCATAGCCTGAAGCTCAGCAATGATGGTTGCATCCAGATTGATATTGCGTGCTCCACACATCTGTAGCTGTTCGTCGGCATCATAGATGTACATCTGGGCATAGGATGGTACCAAATCACCCCTTGGCACCAAGGCACCAGATAGATGGTGTAGTTCTCCCTGAATCCGAAAGCTGTAGGGTCCAGATCCATTGACAACTGCCAGATCAAGCTTGACATCCAGAGAAGTAAATGCAAAGGCAGCATTGTACTGACGAATGTTCTTTTTAAAGCGGCTTGAGAATTGATGGATGCCAGATAGAAAGCGCCATAGTTCCTCAGGTGCACGTTGATAGGGTGTGAGCTGGATTTGTCCCTGAAGGCAGCACATGCCAAATTTTGGATTATTTCTGGTGGACTTGGACAGTTTCTCTGCATTAAAATGAAGTACATGGCAATAACCACATGCACCATCCATGAGCCCCAAGTCCTGCCGATTAGGCTCAACATCATAGGAAACACGACCTCTGGGCACTGGGAGTGGCCAGTTGTGTCCATAAATATTCTGTAGTGGTGCAGGAGGTGCTTGGTTGTTCCCATCTGGCTCTGGAGGTTGTTGCTGCTCCAAATTATCATTACCACCATCAATATTCTGTTGATAATCATTCTGAGCCTGCTGCTGGTCTGGAGTGACTTCATTCTGATTTTCATTTTCCAGTGCCTCAGCTGCTAGTCATCAACGTTCCAATCGAGCCAAGTCTGCCTGGTGAGCCAGCTGTGCCTGCTCATCATCAAGGATCCGTTGAGCCAACCGTTCATTCTCATCTATCTGGTTTTGTTGTGGATTATCAGCATTGGGATCATAGGCAGCCTGTCGTTCAGCCTCAACAGCCCGAAGATATGCCATGTGTCTGGCTGCAATTTCAGTATTCTGTCGCTCCCGCTCTGCATGGACTGAGAGCACTCTTTGTTCAGCCTGTAATGCAGCTGCCTGTTGTTGTTCCTGCTGTGCTACTTGCTGCTGTATAGCCTCCAAGACAGCCAATCTCTGTTGTTCCTGCAGTCTCAACTCCTGCTGTCGTTGTTGATCCTCCTGCAACTGGATCTGACGTCTTTGTTTCTCCTGAAAAGCCAACTCCTGTTGTTGAGCCATTAGCTGCATCTGATGTCTTTGAGTCTCCTCCTCCAATTGAAGCTGTCTCTGCTGTTCCTGAGCTATCATCTGTGCATGGTGTCTCTGTTGTTCCTGAGCCAATAACAGAGCAACATGTCTCTGCTGCTCTGACCTTTGTCTAAACTCCTCTTGCAGTTGCTGAAGTGATGGTTGTTGGTGTATGGAAGGACGTCCTCTCCGGGGTGGCAGTGGTAAATGTGGAGCAAGAGGAAGAGCATGCTGCAAGGGAGCATTCCAATTGTCTGGCAAATGGGTTTCAGGAATCGCTGCAGCAATTCCTGGTGCAACAGCAGGTAGATGGGAGGAATGTGGGTTTGAGGTATTGCTGGTGCAGGACCCAAGAGATTGGCTGGTCCAACAGGTAAACGGTGAATGGGAGGGATATGTCTCTGGAATCAAAGCAGCCATTATTGCTCCAAAGTTTGGCTGAGGTGGGACAGGCAATGGAGGTTGTGACACATTCCTGGATTGATTTCGCCGATGGTCTGGATCAGTCATCTGATTGCGCTGATAACGTTCAGCAGCACGGGCAGCATGCCGGGCAGTTTCGGGAGTGACAGGGGAAGCAGGAGGTGATGGGCCAGGAGGAGGTGTAAAAGACCTAATTAAATGTGAATAAAGTAAGTTGGAAGACAAAGTATCCAAATAACATACATGGCAGAATTAATTCAACGGTTAGAATTGGAAATAGAGCCTTGCAGCAGGTGCAGAAAAAGCGAATACAACCACTTGCAGTGAGAACGGTCTGAGTCACTCAAAGCCAAACCCACAACCGCGCTGTGTATATCACAGCCTTGTCAAGTACGGTATTTCGGCAGAGTCGGACTCAACGTTACTCCAGCCTCTCAGACGTCCCAGTCCAATGTACTTTGTCTCACGAATAGGCTGTACTCTGGTGACACAAAAAATCATGCTCGCAAAATGAGCGTTGCGATCTTGCTGTGGCCAGAAAAGAGAAGGGAAGAGAAATACTACCACACCTTTGCAATGAAATCCAAAAGTGAAATCGGTTCAAGCAGCAACAGTTGAAATAGAGACAAAATAAGTTGTGAAAACAACTCAATCTCCCTGTATACTGCAGTCCAGAGAGAGGTCCAAAAAAACAACTGGCAGACACCTCTTTCAAGGAAGCCAGGGACCCAGGACTTCTCTGGACTTCACCTTGATCAACAATGAAGATCACTGCACAGATGTTTAACCCTCATGGTGAACACATGTTTTCCTCATGTTTTGTGTCCAAAAGGGGAACACCCCTTGATGCAGGGCCCCATCAATCAAGAACAAAAGGTTCCCTGCCACCATCAAGGGTGCACGAAAATCCAGGAAAAAAGGTTCACACTTCGTGCTCCCCATGAGGGGAGGACGAAAAGCTGACCAATTTCTTATGTAATTTTACATAAGACTTACATAACTTTTTTTCAGTCTTTGTCAGAATTTGTCAGACTTTTCTCACTGTTGTCAAAATGTCAAAACCCCAGTCACATGACACCCTCCCATTAGTTCTCTTGTTATGGTTGACAAACCCATGCGATGCTTAGGCAGAGAGGCTTAAGTAGCAAAGGCGGATACCAAGGTGATTGCTAGATCTGGGGAATACATGCAATGTATCTACCCTATATATACTAGAAGGTCGAGTCATCTAGATGACTCTAGAGCGGTTCCGGTCTGACTCCAGAAGCGGACCCGGAATAGGTGTCTATGGTAACTGCTGCGGTGTGAGTCAGAGTATCTAAATATAGTCCAATAAGTAACACGATGTCAAGGATGTGTGAGAGTAACCATCTAGATATGGTAACGATGACCATACTGTAGTGAGTAAGCGGAAGCCGGGGCCTGAATGATGTAAAAGTGAATAGTAAGTGTGAAACAAATAGATAAGATGAAGCTGGCCATTAATCAGATAAGGCCTCTATGTCTTGTATCTTGTCTGAGCGATCAATGCGTAAGATGGTCAATGAAAGCATCGGCCGCATCGCCGATAAAGGGTTGTTCATATGCCCCCGCGAGCCCTGTCCGCAAAAGTTTGTTAGATGTCAATGGCGTACACCAGGAAAGTCGTACTTTGACGAGTTGCGTCGCTAACACAGGTACAATGTTTAAATGTATGGACTAAAAGTTATGTAAGACAAGGAAGCATGCCTGATTTCTCGAAACCAATCCATCTGGTGAACATTGGGGAGTTTCACTGGGAGGAATCAATTGCGCCAGAAGATGGTCAACGATCAAGCACGTACGATTGGCAGCTCGAGAAGCCCAATCTCGATTTTCGATAATTCTCATGAATCCGTCACGCCATTCTTTGAACTCTTCATCGTTCATCTTCTCCAGAAACTGCTCCAAAGACTCGCGAGTCCGCAGAGGCATCCATTTGTGTGTATGCGCCGTCTTTGATAATTGGTGGAGAATCTTGTTGTCAATGTTCAAGAGGAGATTAGCATATTTGGATTTCTGTTCTTCCGCTCTGGCACGCTGAGCATCCATTGCAATAAGATCCCAAAGATATTTTGTCACTGCGCGGTTCATCGCATCGATCAGGCTTTTTAGGACATCCTGTGGCAGGTTGAGCGGTTGGGCTCCTTCGTGGGGGGCGGGATTCATTGTGCGATGTTCGGTTCAATGTGGAGTCGCGACGTGACTTTCCCACAACTACTCAGCAGATTTTTCGAAACACGTGATCTCGGAAAAACTTTGCAACCCGCTGAGTCACGTGACATGATATATTCTCCCCGATAACCCATCCAAGGCTCTCGTCAATGGCAATGATACCATCTCGCCACTTCACAACCATCAACTTTGAATACAGACTTGGTTATTACACATGTCTGTACAGAGGATCTATTTTTATAACACCCTTTTATTTTTCCTGCCATGTCAACTCATGTCGCCTCAATTATCCTGGAATCTTAGGGTTGCGGAAATAACTTGAGTTATTTACCAATGTAGTTATTTACAAGTAATTTACTGGTAATTTACCATGGTCACTTGGGACCTGATTTCGGTAGGTAAATTAACTAGGCACATGCAGATAAAGGCCCAAAAAACAATTTTTTTTGTTGCGTGAACATGACAAGGCTGCAGGCAAGCGATCTACTACGAAGATGAAAAGCATCCCAGACGATATTGCATATATTCTTCTCCCCTCCCCGAGACTCAACATCTTGGACGGCCTCCGAAGTCACATCCTCGCAGAAGAAACATCCAGGAGATGTTAAGACTCTGTCACTAACACAGAACGGTGTAGATAATGACTTCAGTCGTCCATTTTAGTAGCTGTATTGAGCGGGCACATCGTGAAATTTTTTGAAAAAAAAAAAAGTCATGTTTCAGCACGTGATACAGTAAATTACTGGTAAATTACTAGGTAAATAACCACCTCCCAACCAGCCTAGGTAACTTACTGGTAAAAAACCTCGGCTGAGTTATTTCCGCGACCCTATCCTGGATGCCCAGTGGAAATTGGGTCACATGAGAGTGGGTTTTCTCAGCGCTATTTTAGGTTTGATCTTGCCTAACTTGGTTTAAATCAGTATGAATGGGAAATTTGATTTGATTGACAGTGAGTCCAACTTTAAGGGTTTGAGAGGGTTTGAGTCAGAATAATCCAGAAATTCAACCATCAATTCCCACAGGTTCCCACTTAATTCCCCTGGTTTGACAGATTTTAACTGAATCACCCCTGAAAAAACCTGAGAAAACCAGATCACATCCTGCTTGTTCCCAAATTTTCCAGGTTATCCTGACTCAAACCCTTAAAGTTGGACTCGCTGTCGATCAAATTAAATTTTCCATTTGGACTGATTTAAACCAAGTTAAGCAAGATCAAACCTAAAATAGCCCTGAGAAAACCCACTCCCATATGACCTGATTTTCACTGGGCTGGATGGCTTACAAGGTTTTGGCTGGGTGGGAAAGTCTGAGATCTGACCTGTAAGACACTGAGTGATCACTGATTGATCAAGGGTCCTGGCAGGGTCTGATGTGATTAAGTCAGATCTCTTGGGCGGTGCACGATTGTGATGCCTCGTTTGGGAATCTGGTTGCCGCAGAGGGTTGGATGATGAGCAGAAAGGGTTGCCATGATGGGTGTTTGATGGCAACCAAAGTTGTTCATCAAAAAAAAAGTAAATAAAAAAATGTATAAAAAAATGTATCCTCTGTACCCCAGAATAAAAACTCAGAACATGATAGAGACTCCCAAATTCTCTGCTCTCCAGGGTTTGTTTGGGGATCTCTCACACCTACCTTGATATGGTGAGTTTTGCTTTTCAGAGCTAGTGGGATTGATGGAAACGTTAGCCGATTTCGGTTTGATGGGATGTTGGGAACTATACCCTGGAGTGACATGAGGTCGGCTCATTGTAAGTCAAGCTGTAAGTCGAACCGTAAGTCAAGCAGCCACTGATCAGATTAGTGTTTCTAAGTCCAGTCTCAAGAACCTAGAACCAGACCGAAACCAGACCCGAATGAAACACATTCATTTTTCAAATTTGGTTCATTCCTTGGGGAGATATAGCACTTTTCCTGAAATCTGCACATTTCACCATTCCCACCCCATCTGGACTTCTAAAAATTATACACAGTGTGTCAGAAGGTGAATACATATCCCATATGTAGTTCTATTACTTCAAACTATTATTAGATCATGAGAAAGGCACCGCATGCGCCTGCGTGATGCATTTTGCGCATTGTTTACTATTATTTGGTCAGAGCACAGCACCTCTATAACTTAAAGTCCGTGGCGAAGTTTCACAAAATAAATACATACTTGATGATATATAGTCCCTGTTACGGACTTACCGGTTTGTATGTTACGCACTGTTCCCTTGCATTGTACCTTCGTTATTTCTTTGACTCATCGGACCGCTTATTCATTTACCTTTACTCTACCATTCTCCTTTAGTATACTTCGCTCCCACGCTGACTCGCACTCCGCAGTCGTCTGACTCACTTCGCACTGCCTTTCCACAGTTACTGACTCATCCGCACTGCCTTCCGCAGCTACTGACTCACTCGCTACCGCTCGTAGCCAGTACTATATAAACCCCATGTACCATAGCTACATTCCTTAGATTTAGCAATCACTTTGCTCTTCGCCCTTCCACTTCCTGCATACTCTGCCCGAACCTTGGAACGGTTTGTTAAGCATAACAAGTTGCTAAATCTCGTTAGGTTCGCCCAGAGCGAAGAGAGCAACTACCAGACGAGTCAAGACGTCGCGCTTCTTTGAAGACTTCACCAGTAACCCATTCAGCACTGTTGAAACTTTTCCCATCACATAGATTAGATTAGATTAGATTACATCACATGACCTTTACATACAGTGCCTCACAAAACTGATTCAATGTTTGCTACTTTGTGAATACCTTCAAAATAACTTTGCAAATAATGCCAATCAAAAGAAGGTATTGGTATCTGGTTAAAAGCCCTGCTTCAGGACTCTTGGAATCTGCAATAATTATGTAATTACCATAAAAAGTGATCAATATATGATCAAATTACTCCAGGGACTCATTGAATCAGTTTTGTGAGTATATACAATAAATACAGTATTTTATACTTTAGTACTTGGTATTACCCTCCTTAGCTTTGATTACTGCCTCTACCCTTCTTGGCATACTTTCTATCAGGTTTTGACACACTTCTGGTTCTATATTATTCCACACCTCTGCTGCTCTGTCCCAAATCTCCCAGACTCCCTTGGGTGGTGTTGGATATTCATTCAACTTCCTTTTAATATGAACCCAGAGGTGTTCAATAGGATTGAGGTCTGGGGAGTGTGCAGGCCAATCCAGCAGAGCAATATTCTTGCTGTCCATCCATTTTTTGGCCTTCTTGGAGGTGTGCTTGGGGTCATTGTCCTGCTGAAAAATGATCTCCTCTTCAGAGATTCCACTCTCCTCCATGCTGGGCAGCAAATTGTCCTCCAAAATGGACACATACTGATCAGCATCCATCCTCCCCTCAACCTCTGCAAGTCTCCCCACACCTTCCCAACCCATACAACCCCAAACCATAATATTTCCTCCCCCAAACTTGACTGTGCCCTGAACCTCTCTTTCAATAAGCCCCTCACCCTTCTTTTTCCAGACCCATTCCTTGCCATCTGACCCAAACCTGTTGATTTTGGTCTCATCTGACCAAATGACCCTCTTCCAGTCCTCCACTGTCCATTCCCTGTGCTTCATAGCAAATGCCAACCGCCTCTTCCGATGTATGGCCTTTAAGAAAGGTCTTTTCTTCTTTGTTACAGCCTTGAATTCATGTTTTCTGAGAACCCTTCTCACAGTTTCTGGGGAGACAGGATTGGAGATGACAGTGTTGATGTGTTTGGTAGCCTGCACAGCATTGGAGGCTCTCCCTGAGGTGACTTGTGAAAGTATGTTTCGTGTGTTGGTGGGAGAAAGCTTGGATGGACGACCACCAGAAGAGAGATTGCGATGAGGAAGAAGATTCTGAAGCACTCTGGAGACAGTTGGTTGGCTGACACCCAGGTTAGAGGCAATATGACAAGTGGAGTGACCATTGGAGGCCAGAGAAAGAATGTTTTCCTTGTTGGAAGAGGAGATAGGGCGCATGATTAATTATGGAGGCTGTTGAGGTTGGATTCTTCTTATACAACTTTCCTTGACAACCCATCAGGGTTCTATTCAAGTTCCATCAGTAAGTCATGACAACTGGTTACCATACAACCAGTGAAGCATTTGATTGTGATAATTGCCATAGGTACTCACAAAACTGATTCAATGAGTTGCTGATTTGATTTAATCATATCTCCATGGATTCTGATCTAAATCATATGATTCCTTTATATTCTGAAAGCCCTGAAGTAGGGCTTTCAATTATATACCAAAGGTTTAATTCAATTGGTATTCTTTGCAGAGTTATCTTGAAGGTATTCAAAAAGCAACAAACATTGAATCAGTTTTGTGAGGCACTGTATCTTCATTACATACTTGTTTGGTTGGTACAAACAGTAGTACGGTATATAAGACCAGGAAACTGTCAATATCAACAAGTTGTCTCTTGACTCTTAACCAGCTCCATCGCTCTCACCAGCCTCAACTGTTCTCACTAGCCTTACCCCCTCCAAACCATGTAAGTGACCATAGCGGTATCGTAGAGTACTTCCACTGTAGCTATGTTGCTCAGTACACCTGTGGCTAGCGCCCAGGTGGAACTTCAACAAGCACGCCAGAAGCCCGACAGGAGGAGCTAAGTCCTCAAGACAGTATCGATTTTACACTCATCCAGCAGTACATCGAATCGGAGATCCGTCGCATCCTACAGCAGGTGCTTGATGAAGAACTAGACAACGATGAGCATTGCCCCCACTGCGAGATAGCAGAGAGCATCCATCGCGCTCGGCAACACCAGATCGCGCGTTACAACGCCCGACAGAACGAACTCGAAAGCTTTCGCGTTCAAGAAGGACCTCAGACAGGTCGGATCACAGAGATCAGAGAGTTTATCGGTGTCCAGACAACCGTTATCAGAAGATTGATTAGGACGCTCACATCAAGACGTCCCAGAGCCACATCATCACGTCTTACTCGAAGCAGCAGATCTATGCCCACTTCACCACCGAAGAACAACAGACCGAGTACAACTGCTGGGCACGAAACGAGAGACTTGACCCCTTCTCGAGACCAACAGACGTGCAGGAACAGAGATTCCTTAGAGATTTACAAAGGAAATACTCTGAACGTTTTGCCACCGATTCCGCCAACGAGTCCCCTGACGAATTTACTTTTGACTCCGCGCAGTCAGATATCGAACAGACGCCTAGAACAGGGACTCATTTTCAATCCTTACCTGTATCCCGAACCCCATCTTCATCCCAACAACCCGACTCCTCTTCTCCTCCGCAGACTCTAAACATGGCAGAAGCTCCGGCTGTACAAACAATGGATACATCCAAGATCATCAAGGATCCTGGGATGTTCAAGGACAGACACACCTTGGACGAGTGGTGGAAAGCCACCAAACTATACATCAGGTTCCAAAAGAGCCTAACAGACGATCAGAAGATTCTTGCGGTGTTATCCCGCATGATGGAAGGGTCCGGCAGACACTGGGCCAGTAACAAGTTAGACGCTCTTGCCGTGGACAACGAGAACATCACCTGGCTAGGTTTTTCCAATGATATTGCCACACGATTCTCCATCGCCAACAAGTCGGTCACTGCCAAAGCGAGACTCGAAGTCCTGAAACAAGAGAAACGCACTGTTGATGAATTCCTGGATGAATTTGAAGAACTCTTGAAACTGTCAAACCTTGGCGAAGAAACTGGGAAATACATCCTACAGAAGAACGTCAACCGCAGAATCTCTGAACAAGTGGCCAGCGATGGCAAGACGTACACCGATTATGCAAAGGAGATCCGAAACAAGGGACGACAGATGGAAGGACACGCACTGGTCATCCGAGGTGGCGGCGACATGCGCACCGGATCGGGTACCACTTATGGTGGTCAGGGCAAAGCCATGGAGATCGACAAAGCAGGAGTAGCCCGTTGCTACAACTGTCAGCGCTTCGGTCATCTGGCTAAAGACTGTAGCGCTCCAAAGAAGAAAGATGGTTGCAAGTGTTTCAACTGTGACCAAGAAGGCCATATCGCGCGCAACTGCCGCAAGCCGAAGAAGAACTCCGGAAGGGTTAGGAAGGTGTCCAAGGAAGATGCCGAGAATGATGAAACCACAATCTTAGAAGCCGACGAGAAGGATTTTCCCGAAGGGTCCGATTAAACGACGCTAAGTCGCGACCCTTATCTATTAAACGGACTTGCTTGCCTTGTATGACTGCAGACAATAGAACCTATGTCATCCCTGCCAAGCGAGCCGCTGCGTCGACTAAGATTGTGAAGGGAGATAAACCTCCAAAAAGACGAGAAATCAGGCTGTTAGCGCAGCTCAAAACATGACGAGGACCAAAGGTTATCCGACCTGAGGTTGACAGCGGATGTGAACGCACATGCATTCATCCCAGAATAGTACGCGAACAGAACCTCCCCACACGAGGAATACCACCCATAGCAATTCTAAATGCGGATGGATCACCAAATCGACAACAGAAAGCGAGCCAACTTGCCGAAGTCAAGCTGGATTTGGGAGCACATCAGGAAACCATGGAAGCAATGGTACTGGACATTGGGAGGACGGACATGCTCTTGGGACATGACTGGTTGGTACACCACAACCCCACAATCAATTGGACAACCGGCGCGGTAACATTTAACCGGTGCCCAACAACATGTCGGACCAAACACTCGGATTTTAGGATTAACCTTAATGGTCGCAAACACCGGGTTCGCATGGTTGAGGTGCGCGACAAAGATGCACCCAAAAAGTCGGATCAGAAATGAAAGCCTGGAGACCCTATTTTGGAAGCTGTCACTCCCACACCACCTCCCACAACCAAACGACCCTCATATGTTGAACGATTTGCTCATCTTTTCGAGAAAGAGAACTTTGACAAGATCCCAAAGGAAAGGGAATGGGACCATGGTATCGAACTTACACCAGACGCACCAAAGGAACTAGGGGGAAATACATATCCTATGACACAAAAGGAACAAGAAGAATTGGACGCATTCATTGACGAGGGTCTAGCAACGGGAAAGATCCGCCCGTCCAAATCCCCTTATGCCTCCCCTTGCTTCTTCATCAACAAAAAGGATGGCTCCAAACGATTGGTACAAGATTACCACATGGTCAATAAATTCACGGTCAGAGACGAGTTCCCACTCCCACGAATATCTGATCTCTTGGACGTACTGAAAGATGCGGTCTACTTCAATAAAATGGACATCATGTGGGGCTATAACAACGTCCGGATTAAGGAGGGCAATGAATGGAAAGCTGCCTTCCTCACCAGTCGAGGATTGTTCAAACCATTGGTCATGTTTTTCGGTCTTTGCAACTCCCCGGGAACGTTCTCTCGAATGATGGCTAGTCTATTCCGGGACCAGATCCGCCGACGTATCTGCGTGATCTACATGGATGACATCGTGGTTATCGGTAAAACCAAGGAAGAACTCGCACGAAACACTGAAGAAATCCTACAAATCCTATCGGACAATGATTTGTTCCTAAAGGAGAAGAAGTGTTTATGGGAAGTAACGAAATGTCCTATATTGGGATATGTGGTTGGTGAGGGACGTGTTGAGATGGAAACTGAGAAGGTGGATACAATTCGAAACTGGTGAGCACCCACATCAAAAAAGGAAGTTCAGAAGTTCCTTGGATTTGCTAACTTCTATCGACAATTTATTGAAGGGTACTCAAACATCGCAAAGCCTCTCACCGCGCTCACAGGCGGTATGGCATTTACTTGGGGACCAACAGAGCAGCAAGCCTTTGAAGGTCTCATACAGGCAATTACATCGGCACTGGTCTTGGCATTACCAAAACCAGAGGGACAGTTCAGGGTTGAAACCGATGCATCGGGCTATGCAATTGGAGCAGTACTCTCTCAGAAGCAAGACGACAAATGGCACCCCATCGCGTTCTTGTCGCGGACCATGTCCGCGGCCGAACAGAATTACGAGATATACGACAAGGAACTTCTGGCAGTCGTGGAAGCATTGAAAGATTGGAGACACTATCTGCTCGAAGCCAAGGAACGTTTTGAAATCTTGACCGATCACAAGAACCTGGAATACTTCCGTCGTCCTCAGGACCTGAATCAACGACAGCGACGCTGGAAAATGAAGTTACAGGACTATGACTTTGAATTACGGCATGTGCCCGGCAAGACCAATGTGAAAGCGGACATCCTGTCACGCTTACCCTGGTATGAAGCGGAACTCGAACCACAGGACAGTGACCAAATGCTCAAGGAGGGACTATTCTTGAAACGGTTGGAATCAGAAGATGTGGTACAAATGGAGATGTTCACAGAGGAACAGTTCTTTGAAGGGGGTAAAACATCTGATTCCATCAAAATTGGAAACGTCACGACCATTGAAAATCCGTGGATTGCACGCATCAAGGGTTCAAACCGCATGGAGACAGAAGTAGCCCAGGGTCTAAAGAAGAATCCTCATTGGTATCAACAGGAAAACGGCATCACATATGCAGGCGAACGAGTCTATGTCCCGCCAGATCCACAATTGCGACAAGAATTGATGTTTGAATCACACGATGCACCAGTGGCTGGACATCCAGGACAGTACCGGACACATGAACTCCTCACTCGCACCTACTGGTGGCCTACCATACTGCATGATGTGAAGAAGTACGTGAAGGGTTGCGACACTTGTCAACGCAACAAGATTAACCGACAAAAGCGACATGCTCCGCTACATCCCCATGCAGCACCAAGTCACCCATGGGAAGACATAGGAATCGACGTCGTGGGACCGATACCAGAATCTGATGGAAAAAATGCAATTCTGGTCATCACAGATAGACATTCAAAGATGCTTCACCTCATTCCAACAACCGTGGAACTATCAGCTGAAGGATTAGCCAAGATCTATCGGGATCAGATATGGAAGCTTCACAGGATCCCTAAGAAGATCATCAGCGATAGGGGACCGCAGTTCACTGCGAAGTTCATGGAGATACTCTGCCGCATGCTAGGGATCAAAAGGAACCTGTCCACCGCATACCACCCACAGACTGATGGACAGGCCGAGCGATCGCATCAGGAAACAGAAGTGTTCTTATGGAACTTTGTCAAGATTGACGTGGTGGGACCAATACCAGAGTCCGATGGAAAGAATGCGATTCTGGTCATCACAGATAGACATTCAAAGATGCTTCACCTCATTCCGACAACCGTGGAACTATCGGCTGAAGGATTAGCCAAGATCTATCGGGATCAGATATGGAAGCTTCATGGGATCCCCAAGAAGATCATCAGTGACAGGGGACCACAGTTTGCTGCGAAGTTCATGGAGATACTTTGCCGCATGTTAGGGATCAAAAGGAATCTGTCCACGGCATACCATCCACAGACTGATGGACAGGCCGAACGATCGCATCAGGAAACAGAAGCGTTCTTACGAAACTTCGTCAACCATCTACAAGATGATTGGGCTGAGTGTATCGCAATTGCTGAATTCCAGTACAATGATAAAGAACATCAGGCGACAAAGCACACACCATTCTACCTCAAATATGGCTTGCATCCTTGGAAGGGAGAACTTGTGTTGGAAGACACCAACCCGGCTGCCAACAGCTTCTTGGGGAGGCTCAGGCAAGCACGAGAAGAAGCCAATGCAGCACTGAAACAGGCACAGGATCAGATGAAGAAGACAGTTGATACGTGACGAAGTCTGTCTCGGAACTACCGCATTGGAGACAAGGTGTGGCTGGAAGGGACTAACATCAGGACCAATCGACCCTCAAAGAAACTTGATGCACTCCGACATGGACCATTCAAAGTCCTAGAAAAGAAAGGAGCTAGCGCGTACCTTCTTGATCTTCCGAAGACTTGGAAGATGATTCACCCTGTGTTCAACGAGACCCTGTTGTCACCATATGAAACTCCGAAGTACGCCATCCAGAAAAAGAAACCAGCCCCTGATCCGATCATCGTCGAAGGACGGGAAGAGTACCACGTGTCTACGATCCTGGACTCTCGAAAGTTCTGCGGAAAGATCCAGTACCTCGTCCAATGGGAAGGATATGGCCCAGAAGAGAACACATGGGAACCGCGAGCTAATGTTCAGAACGCTCAAGATTTGATCCATGATTTCCATCGGCAGAACCCGTCACGTCCACGATAAAAGACACCCGTTGAAATCAGCAACAGCATCGACCTCATCAGTTAAAAACCCACCGAGTTCTCCACTCCGTCTTCAATATAGCTACTCCATTTTTCCTCTATCTCTCCAACATCCTCCGCACCATGTCCACCGCCACCACCACATCCACGGAAACCAACCCCGCCATCACTGGGTTGTATGGAATCCTCAAGTTATCCTCGTTGACAGTTCTCCGCCATTCACATTGTCCTTGATTATGAACATCTGTTGCTGGCATATCGCCATATACATTTCCGGGACATTGGGTTTGTGTCCGATTTCGATGAGGACGCAGAGTCTCTGGATGATGGTCACCAGAAAGATGGTCACATCCATCTTCTGGTTGATTCATGTGCTTGCGCTTCCCTGGCTGGTAAGGCCTAGGGGTCCAGGGCTGGTTTCCATGGTCCTGTCTTTGATCCTCAGCAGGTGGCTGTGAGTGTGGAGGCTCAGAGGGGGGTTCGGAGTGATTATGATCATAATCGGTCTGTTGGTACAGAAGGGTCTTCAGGATCATTCCATCCCATATTGGTAGGATCCTGGTACTGTGTAACTGTTGGCATTTTGCCTTTGTGACACTTAGGGAATAGGTTCTCATCGAACCATGCAGTGGCAGCTATAAATAGCTGGTTTTGTGGCAGGCACATTATGTTACAGTCTGATCAGCTCCGACAATTTCCAACCATTCTGACACCTCTGACACCTCCGACATTCTTGCTACATTCTTATTTGTATACTTGTTTATGAATCCTGTTACTACATACATTACTTACATCCGACCATGCCAAACAACTCCAACAGCCACTCATTATTATCCGACTCCGACGAAGCCACACGTCCTCCGACATAGTATTTAAACTTATGTAGAATCATGTATTAGCTTCAGTTTGAATATCAACTTAGATTCGACATCATACCTCCTGTCCTCTTTCCGACTCTTAACTTGAGTCTGACCTCCGATCCTCCAATCCTCTGATCTTCCAAAATGAGGACAATGGCACATAAGCGAGGGCACAACACACAGGTTGAAGCCAAGTCCTTCCACCTACGTTTCATGCACTCTGACATCCGACCCTCCGACGCATCCGACATAGCTCCGACAAATTGTTGATCAGTTCATAACAGTATATTCAAACTGCCACTTGCTTATCGGTATTTCAAATTCCAGTTATGGCAGCCCACACCACTCAGAACTCCTGTGCAGCAGCAGCCAGAGAGAAGCTTCAAACCTGCAGGACACCAGGGCATCATTTCTGCATATGTTCCAAGATTTTTCTGCAGGACCCAAACCTGACCCCATATCTCCGACACCTCGTCTCCAAACACCTCAGACATTGGGACCTCTGATTCCTGAAGGATCCCGTCATTCCCACAAATCTCTGACTTCTCCTTTCAATGACAATAACCCTTTCCATCGCAAGCAAACTCCAAACCTCACTCAAGCAATCATCCTTATGATGCAGGAGCTCCGACGTAGAGAGACTCCGAAAGCTCTGAAAAAGAAGTCGAAGGAACCTGACACTTTTGACGGTTCCGACTCTCGGAAACTCACCAGTTTCCTCGCACAATGCACCCTGTATTTCGAAACAACCCCGCTTTTGACGACAATAATAACAAAGTCAGTTTCGCTCTATCGTACCTCCGAGGAACCGCGCCCGAATGGTTTGAGCCCACCCTCTTGGGAGAGTCCGATGACGACACTGTCTGGTTGGATGACTGGTCCACCTTTGTGCACATTCTCTGATCCAAATTCAGACCTATCGATCCAACCAGAGAAGCAGAGGATAGCCTGGACCACCTTCAGATGTGCAACAATCAGAAAATCCTATGTTACAATGTGGACTTTAAGCATCTTTCTGCTCGCACACAGTGGGATGATGGCACACTCCAATATCGGTACTATACTGGTTTAGCAGAACACATCAAGGATGTTTTAGGGACTTTTCCCAAACCGAAGACTCTTGCCAAGTTGAAAGTAATGGCCCATAACATTGATGCTTGCTACTGGGAACGTCAACACAAGAAATCGCACTCCTCTGACAAATCCACTCCAAAATCTGACAAATCTGACAAATCCAACAAAAAACAGACCCCCACTTCATCATCTTCCAACAACTCATTGTCTAAACCCAACTTGCAACAACAACAAAAATCATCATCCACCTCTCCAAAATCCGCCCTCTCCGAGAAACTTGGCAAAGACAAGAAATTAACTCCCCAAGAACGCCAATGATGATTTGATAATGATTTATGCATGTTTTGCGGCAACATGGATTATCAGACATCCGACTGCTCAAAGAAGTCATCTGCTAATGCCAAAGCAAAGGCCTGCGCAGCCCAAGCTGAGGACAAATCAGAGAAGATGACTGAGTCAAAAAAATAGTAAGCAGTCCTCAGATTCCAGCACATACTGGGGATTGCGTTGACCCCTTTTGTGCACCCTTGGAAACCCTCCGACTCAATGCATCCACTCTCTCAAATCTGAACTCTTTATGTATTGATTTGATATCTCCAATCTTTTCCAACTCTCTTCCGATTCGTACTCTTATTGATTCTGGCTCTACCCATTGCTTTGCAGATACCAGATTTATTTCTTCTTTAGACTTATCTCCAACTCTGATTCCTTCACCTATGATTCTGAAACTTTTTGATGGTTCTTCAAATACTTATATCATGCAATCTATCAACCTTCCTCTCCGATTCCCTTCCGGTGAACTTCTGACCATCACGTTTTACGTGACAAACCTCGATTCGTCTTGTAATTTGGTTCTAGAACACAACTGGCTCACCCGCTACAATCTGATGATTGACTGGGTATTGGGCAGTAACATATTCTGTTCTATGTTACCCAACACTCCAAGCCCAACTCCGACGTCGACTGCTAAGGCAGCTCTGCCACCTCTGCAGTGTCTGCCCTCTCCAATGGGCACCTCCGATCCGCTCACTCCGAGCACCTCCGACCTGCCACAGATTACCATGGTCAATGCAGCTGCATATCTCCATGCTTGTAAAGCTCCTGGGGCATATGGTTTCTGCATTCACCTCTCCGACATCTCCACCAATTCACGGTCCATCACCAACAACATTTCCGACCTCTCTGGCACACCCGAGGGATACCACAATTTTGCTGATGTATTCAGTAAGAAAAAAGCTGACACACTTGCACCCCACCGACCTTACAACCTCAAGATCAATTTGGAGGAAGGTACTTCCCCTCCAATTGGTCCAATGTACTCACTCTCGCAATCCAAACTTGGATCCCTCCGAGACTTCATTGACGAGCATCTCAATATTGGTTTCATCAAACCTTCTAGTTCACCTCACGGCACTCCGATCCTCTTTGTCCAAAAGAAAGATGGATGAAGAAGGACCGATACCCACTTCTGCTGATCTCTGACCTCTTAGCCACTGCCGGCAAAGCATGTGTTTATACCACCATATGTAGGCCTCCGACATGCATACCACTTAGTCCGCATTGCTGAAGGTGATGAATGGAAAACTGCATTCCGCACTCGCTATGGATTGTTTGAATGGTTAGTCATGCCATTCAGATTGTCTAATGCACCTGCAGCCTTCCAACATTTTATGAATGACACCTTCTCCGACCTTCTGGACATCTGCATTACCGTTTACCTCGACAACATCCTGATCTACTCCGACAACCCCGAGGAACACAAAAAACATGTCCGAGAAGTCCTCCGACAACTCCGACAACATGGTCTTTATGCCCACGCCAACAAGTGCGACTTCTCCGCCAAAAAATGTAGAATATCTTGGATTTATCCTTTCTCCCAACGGACTCAAAATGTCAGAAGCGAAAGTCAAGATTATTCAGGATTGGCCTGAACCGTGCAGATTAAAGGACGTTCAGTCCTTTTTAGGTTTTGCAAATTTTTACTGACATTTCATTCCATTCTATTCCAACAACACTATTCCACTCACTCATTTAACCAGGAAACATGCCACTTGGCTGTTCTCCAATGACACTCGAACCGCTTTTAATGACCTGAAAAAGGCATTTACCACCACTCCAATCCTGACACACTGGATCCCCAACTCTCCGATAATTGTCGAAACCGACGCATCCGACTATGCCCTAGCAGCTATTTTGTTGATCGTCACCTCCGACAATGAAGTCCACCCTGTCGCATTCCATTCCCGCACCTTTATGGCCCCTGAAGTAAACTATGACACCCACAATAAGGAACTTCTTGCCATCCACGAAGCATTTAAAATTTGACGCCATTACCTCGAAGGCTCCGGTACTCCAATTGATGTCGTTACCGACCACAAAAATCTTGAGTATTCTGCCAACACCAAAGTTCTTTCACGCCAAAGTTCTTTCACGCCAACAAGTCCAATGGTCGGAATACCTTTCTCAGTTCAACCTTGTCATCCGATTCCGCCCTGGCTGATTGGAAACTAAACCCAACTCTCTAACTAGATGTTGGGATGTCTACCCTAAAGGGGGAAATAGCGACAATGTCAACATCAATCCGACCAACCTCCGACCAGTCTTTTCACAAGAACAGCTCTCTGCTTCAGTTTGCATGACTCAACTCCTTGAGCCCATCCTTTGTGCAACCATTATCATGGACACAGAGAAGCTCCACCATGACATACTCACAGCACTCCCATCTGACACTCTTTATAACACTCTTTCCAAAGATCCTAAACCCTGCTGGTCTCTCGACCCCGATGGTTTCCTCCGACATGATGATCAGATATATGTTCCCGACTCCAAGTCCTACAGCACAAGCACGATCATATGCTTGCTGGACACCCAGGTCAGAACAAGACACTCAGTCTCATTCAGCGCGACTACACCTGGCCTGGAATACAAGATTTTATCAAACACTATTGCAAATCATGTACCACTTGCATGTGATCGAAGCCACAAAGACACAAGCCTTACAGCCTACTCAAACAGCTTCCGATCCCCGAACATCCTTGGAATTCTATCTCGATGGATTTCATCGAGACCCTTCTGACCTCCAACAACTTTGACTCCATCCTCGTTATTGTTGACCGATTAACGAAGCAAAGTATCTTCATTCTGACAACCATTCACTGCACCTCCAAAGACCTTGCCATACTCTTTGTATTACATGTCTTCTCTAAACACGGCATCCCCGAACATGTCACCTCTGACCGCGGCCCCGAATTTGTCTCCCGATTCTTCCGATCTCTCGGAAAGGCTCTAAACATGACCCTCCACTTCACCTCCGGTTACCATCCCAAAGGCGATGGCCAAACCAAATGCACTAACCAGACCCTCTAACAGTACTTGCAGATATTCTGCAACTACCAACAGGACAACTGGTCCGCTCTCCTCCTGATTGTGGAGTTTGCGTACAACAATGCACCTAGTGCTACCACTGGCATATCTCCCTTCTTTGCTAACAAGGGTTACCATCCGAACATTACTGTTCACCCGGAACGAGACCTTGCCTCTTTCCGAGCCCAATCCTTTGTGACCGACTTAGACAAACTTCACCAAGAACTGAAATCCACCATCTCCGACACTCAACAATGTTACCAAAAGTCCTCTGACAATAATCAGATTGCAGCTCCGACATTCTCTGTCGGACAACAGGTTTTCATCAAAGCACAGTTCTTCCACACAACATGCCCATCCAAGAAACTCTCAGAAAAGTACTTGGGACCATATGAGATCATTGCACAACCCGGCACACACTCCTTTATCCTCCGACTCCCCAACACATTCCGCGGTGTTCACCCTGTCTATCATGTCTCCATGCTTGAACCCGCAA
This sequence comes from Entoloma clypeatum, assembly GCA_963565915.1. Classification (NCBI taxonomy): domain Eukaryota; kingdom Fungi; phylum Basidiomycota; class Agaricomycetes; order Agaricales; family Entolomataceae; genus Entoloma; species Entoloma clypeatum. Next base: position 1,260,417 of record OY751490.1, on the reverse strand, counting down.
CTCCCAACACCATTCCAAATCGAACCCAACCTCCGCCTCCTCCGATTGACATTGACGGAGAACTTGAGTACGAGATTGCTGAAATCATTGACTCAAAGATTGACCGACGACGTAGCTGCAAGCTACTATATTTCATCCGTTGGTTAGGATATGAAAACACTGATGAAGAATTCTCTTGGCTACCAGCCAATGAACTGGAAAATGCCCCCGAGCTTGTCTCCGACTTTCATTCCACTTATCCTGACAAACTGGGTCCACTCACATCACTCTGAAACAAGAAAAAACGAGTACTATTGCTATCTACTTAGTTATTGTTTCTTGTTTGATGGACCCTCCTCCTCCTCCTCCTCCGCCTTCTCCGACAGCTCCGAAATCGACATGTCAGAATCGTCCGACAGCTCTGGCAACTCCAACCTTTTCCTATTCACAATATCCTTCCTTATTCTCCTTGCAATTCTCTTCTCCAGCCTTAATTTGTGCATCTCCTCCCTTGTATCCATCTCCGACTCCATCTCCTCCTCCGACACCTCTGGCGACTTTTGTCGGTACTCAGTGTTCACCGACCCTTCGACTGCTGTTAGCAGTCGCCTCACCTGCCTGGTCTCCGCCAAAATCATCTTGAGGACACTCAAGACAGTGTCCTCCGACCCACTCTCCAACGCCTTCTTTTTTCCCTTATTTATCTTCACCATCTTCTTCACCTCCTTCACCTCCGACTTTCCCTCTGACGCTCTGACCTCGCACTTCTTCTTGTCTTTGACACAACCCTTGCAGGACAACTTATTCCTAAAACAAAAGGTTGAAACAGAAAGGACGAACCAAAGAAGAACTCACTCATCGTGTTCACACTCGACGCTCTTCATAATGCACCTATCGCAGGCGCTGACCCCAACCCCAACTCCCGACCCCTCTCCGACCATCACCGTCACCTCCTCCACCTTCTTCTTCTTCTCCACCTGTGACACCCCTGACCCCTTGCTCAACGCCCCTTGCATAGCGGCCACTTCATCGGCCCTCTTCTGAGCTGCCAGCTCCGACGCCGACACATCTCCTCTGCTACCTGCATCTTGTTATGCTTAACAAACCATTCCAAGGTTCAGGCAGAGTATGCAGGAAAGTGGAAAGGCGAAGAGCAATGTGATTGCTAAATCTAAGGAATCTACTACAGTACAGGAGGTTTATATAGGTACTGACTATAGGCGGTAGCGGATGAGTCAGTACTGTGGAAGGCAGTGCGCATGAGTAAGGCAACTGCGGAAGGCTATGTACAATAAGTAAGCTGACTGCGGAAAGCAAGTCAGCACGGGAGCGAAGTATACTAAAGGGGCTGACGAAGTAAAGGTAGTGAGTCAGACTGGGAATCAAAGGTTGCGAAAGTAGACATTAGACATAGTAAGCTCGTAAGAGGGCGCCGAGCCAGGCCAATAAGTAAAAGTGATGACGTCGTCTGCATACCGTAGAGTCCGTAACACCCAACGGCATGCCACATTATTATTATTATTATTATTATTCATAGTTTATAATATGTTTTTGCCTACTGTGCAAACCCCATGTGGGAACCCTCACCTGGCCCCGCGCCTATCTGCCAATACCTGTGCTCAATCTACCTGTGGGTTGATGGGTTGCTACCCATGCAGATATGGGTACAGGTCAGTGTTCTAGTACCTGTGGGAGTACCCATGCCATCACCTGGAAAAGAGGTGTAGAAGGCTGTCCCAAAGCATTCCAGTGGCACTAGTTGTCGGAAGAGGGTGGTGGCAGCGGGCATTGATGGCTGTTGATGATGGTGAGTAGTGCTTGAGGGTTCAGTCCAGTTCAGATCTTTTTGCAGTTCATCCTTTTTAAAAAATGGCTCCAGAAATCCCAATAAAATCACTAAAATTACCAAAGTATTTGGACAGATGGAGGTCATAAAAAGCCAGGGGGTCTTCCATTAGATGAAATTTTTTCACCCAGCCATTGTTGAGATATTGCAACATGTCATAAATGTCAATGGCAGTCAAAATAAGTGGGGGTCATCTCTTGGATGATGAAATTCCATCCAGTGGTTGTTGAGATATTCACAAAAGCAAAAAAAACCGAACCTTTAAACACTAATGGTGAGGCAGCTGTGGGAAGCTGATTAGACGAAGAGGTGCTGTGGGTGGTGGGAGCTGGAGGGGCCCGAGCTGTCAGCTTCCAGAGGCTTGCTGACATGGCATTCCCAAATAGGCAGAGGGGACAGAGCGTGACGGAGTCTTTTTGCTGGTTTTAAGGCCTGATTTAACACTGGTGTTGGGGTTTTACTATAGTCGAGCCTAATAATACTAGGGCAGGGGCACCATGGCCCAGTATTACTATCTAATACTGGATCCCCAAGTTTTTGAGCAGGGAAATTGAAGAGAGCCTGCTTGAGAGGCAATTTGGTGATTTTTCGCAAGGAAAACTAGTGTAAATACGGCAGTGATGGCTAGATCTATCCAGATCCTCTGGACCACTTAAGGTTTGGTTCATAGAGCCTCTTTGGCAATATGAGGGGACCTCAAATCCCGGAGCTCAGGTCTCAGGATGTGTTTGTTAAAGCAGGGGACACTGAACTATGAAAAAAGAGCTCTTGGAGTGACATTAGAGTGACACTTCCAAGCGGCGTTTGAATCGTGTAAGGGGTGCTAAATTATCAATGTGGATGCTCGATGCATCAAATGCTTGCGGAGTCTGAAATATGACTGTGACGATACCATGACAATTGTTTCAAATACCTCGAATTTTTGACTCCCCCTCACCGGGAAGCCTCTGACAACACGAGCACAATATTTCTTCCCAAAGTAGGATTATAGAAGAGACTAATTACAAGCGATCCCGAACAATCCCAGAGGAAATTGGTGTTGAACGAATTCCACTCCTATAGATATTTCATCTATAGTGTCATGTGCTCAATCCCATGATGTACAAATGATGTACAAATAAGTAGACTAGTATATAAGACTGTCCTTATTCTCTGTGCAATATAACACTCTTACCGAGTAACCCCCACCTTGCAAACACCTCTCAAAGGTTAGTAGTAAGGTTCCCCCTCTATTGTAGAATACATGATCTGTAGCGCATAGCGTAGAGTATACTAGGACTGCAAGACGACACATCCACTGTGATCACCTCCAGTGTTGATGTGATTGTATGCTGTTCCAACAGGTTATGAGCCCTGAGACTCGCCATTGCGCTCGTCGCTGGCAGTCTTAGTAGACTCGATGCCGCTACATCGCAAACACAATAGATCAAGTGCACCTCGATCTGTACATACAACATTAATGATTATGTGGATGTTTAATCCCACATCATCGTGTAGTGCGATGAACTAGCAGATCCAGGTGATAATACCCTGATGATCGTGATGCCCATCCGCCTCCATACATGTGTCTACCAGTTAACTCTGTGTACGATGTTAAACATGGAATAGGGGTCTGATGGACCCTAGTGGAGTAAAACACATGTTGTTGTGTCCCTGTTTCATCTAAGATCCAGTGATTTGACATGTGACTGATGCATTCAATTTCCAGTCTTTTGCGCTTTCACCCTTCGCATCAAAGCATCTCTTCTTTTGATTACAAATCCGCTGTCGTCAAGATGACCGGCTCTAACTGGAAGGAGTGGAGCAATAAGATGACAGGGTTTTTACAGTTTGAAGGGACCTGGATGCTCGTATCTGTTGAGGCGACGCTAAGTCAAACGACGTCGCGAGCCCAAACTTAAGAACGAAGTGGGAAATGTGAAGTGAACTGAATTGCCCAGAGACCCAGCGGGAATCTCAAGAGAACAAGCTATCGAATACAAGTGAAAGTACTCTACTTATATATGTAAATTCCATGAGGCTGCATTGTGGCAGCGTCATGCTGCGTGATAATAATGAGATGTCCTCATGTGCGATATGATGTAGATAAGATAAGATCGAGATAAGATAAGATAAAGTGAAAAGTGAAAGTACGATCATAACATTACCCCCTTTCTAGATCTCGACTTCCAGGCGAGATATGATGTCGTCCGGGGTGTTCGTGAAATTTTCATATGGTTTAAATTCCAATCCTTCAAAGATGTTTGCGCATAAGCGCCGAGGTGCATTCGGGTTTAATTTAAAGAAGTCCTCCACCGCTTCCTTGGCATGTTCTAGGTGATCCTCGGGTTCCCACGTGTTGTGATCCTGAGTCAGACCCTCCCATTGCACTAAATATTCCAGCTTTCCTCTCTTCAACCTTGAGTCAATAACTTTTGCGACATCGTACTCCTCTTCGCCATTGATAACTATCGGGTTTGGTGCCTGCACCCTTTGTGACATAAATAGTGGTTCCTTAAATAATCGGACTCGTGATACATTGATGACCGGGTGGATTTTCCAGGTTTTCGGTAATTTAAGTTCTACGGCGTGTGACGAAATGATTTTGGTTATGGTATAGGGTCCAATCCATCGTTCGGCAAGTTTCTTTAAGGGTCGGTTCAACTTCAGGTCTTTAGTCGATAACCAAACTTTGTCGCCAACTTTGTAAACTGGTGCATCACCCCTTTTCAGGTTCGCATACCGTTCCATCTCTTCTCGTGCTTTTACTAGCGCCGCTTCCGCCTCCTCATGAATCTTCTTCATTCGCTCTGCGAATTCTTTTGCCGGTTCTGACTTTTCTGCCCTCCGAGGTTCTACGCCCATCCTAGGGTTAAACCCATAATTTACATAGAACGGCGAGAACTGAGTTGCCGTGTGAATTTTATTATTATAGGCGAACTCCGCGGTTGCCATCCATTCGGGCCAATCTGTTTGCCGATGGGAAATAAATGATCTTAGATATTGTTCCAACTCCTGGTTGATGCGCTCCGTCTGTCCGTCTGTTTGCGGATGATACGCCGTTGATAATTTAGTTGTGATCCCCAATATTTTATTTAGTTCCTTCATAAATATTGCCGCAAATTGTGGTCCTCGATCTGACGTTAACGATTCTGGCAGTCCATGAAGTTTCCAGACTTCGTCCCGATATAGTTTAGCTAATCCTTCTGCTGAGACTTCATCGCGTGTTTTGATAAAGTGTGATTGCTTTGTTGATCTGCAAGCCACGACTAATACTGCGTTGTACCCCTGAGCTTCTGGGAGTCCTACAATAAAATCTGCTGTAACATGTTTCCATGGTCCTGCATGTTCCGTGTTTGCTTTTAATTTACCAGCTAGCGGTTGAGGCACGTTTTTTGATCGTTGACATCTGTCGCAGCCCTCGACGTATGCTTTGACCATGTTTGTAATACTAGGCCACCAATAATTACGTGTAACCAATTCCAGGGTCTTCCACTGCCCTGGGTGTCCTGCAACTGGGTTGTCGTGGTGTAATTTAATTATTTCCTCCCTGAGTTCCTGACTTTTCGGAACATAAACCTTTCCTCTATGTAACCAGAGTCCCTGCTCTTCATGCCATTCGTCTGCGCGTAATGTTTTGGTATTTGTTTTCTTTAACTCTTCTACTGCTTTCAACACTTGTTCGTCAAATTCCTTGGCATCCCTGATGCGTTTTAATAGTTTACTTTCTTCTCCATCAATAAGTATGTGACCTCGATCCATTGCTCGCAAGTGGAAGTATTCCGGTTTTAATAATGTTACGTCTTCGTTGTCATTTTCCACCCCCTTTCTATGATCGACCCTTCTCGAAAGAGCGTCCGCCTTTCCCATTGAGGTGCCAGCTTTGTGTATTAATTTAAAGTTGAAGCGTGTTAGATACAACGCCCAGCGTGCTTGTCTGCGATTAAGCTTTCGTCCCTGCATGAAGTACTCGAGGTTTTTATGATCGGTCCAGATCTCGACCTCATGTTTGGCTCCTTCAAGGTGGTGTCTCCATGCTTCCAGCGCTCGAATTATGCCCAGCATTTCTTTATCGTGTACGTCGTAATTTCGTTCCACATCATTTAATCCTTTAGATAGAAAGGCACATGGCCTCCATTTCTCATCCTCGCATTCCATAGATAGAATTGCTCCTGTAGCAAAGTCCGATGCGTCTGATTCTACTCTCAACTTCCGATCCGGATCGGGAGATACTAATATAGGTGCTTCCGTAAATAATTTCTTTAGCATATCAAACGCTTCCTCCTGTTCCTCTTTCCAATTCCAGATTGTTTCTTTCCTTGTTAATTTATGTAAGGGCCCTGCCACTTTAGAGAAGTCTTTGACAAATCTTCGATAGAAATTGGCCAATCCTAGAAACGACTGAATTTCTTTGACTTTTGTTGGTTTCGGCCATTGTTTGATGGCGTCTACTTTTGAAGGATCCATTCGAATTCCGTCTTTCCCAATAATTAACCCTAAGAACTCTATTTCGTCTCGGTCAAAGAAACATTTTCCTGGTTTTAAGAATAAGTCGTTTTCTCGTAATCTTTTTAGAATTTCCTCCACGATTTCACTGTGTCCTTTTTCTCCTTCAGTTGCTACCAATATATCATCGATATAGATAACTACGTCTCCTTGATCAATCAAGTCTCTAAATATGTCGTTCATCATGGTTTGAAACGTGCTTGGGGAATTATTTAATCCGAAGAACATGACTGTTGGTTCGAAAGCTCCGTCTGGGGTTGTGAATGCCGCTTTCCACTCGTCTCCTTCTTTGATGCGTACATTGTTATACCCCCATCTGAGGTCCATTTTGGTAAACCTTTTCTTTCCCTTTAATTTATCGATCAATTCCGGAATTAACGGGAGTGGATAATTATTGCGAACGGTCCAGCCGTTAATGTGTCGGTAATCCTGTACCATTCGTTTCTTTCCGTCTTTTTTGGGTATAAAGAATACTGGCGAGGTTTGTGGTGACTTGGTAGGTCGAATATATCCTTTGCGTAATTGATCGTTTACAAATTCGGATACTTCTCTCCTTTCATCTGGTGACAGGGGATAGACTTTGGCCTTCTTTGGTACGAAATCCGGTTTTAAGTCTATAGCGTGGTCCCATGGTTTCCTGACTGGTAATCTCTCCGATGCTTTCTTTTCAAAGACTGATAGATATTTGTGATATTTCCGGGGGACAACCTGTTCTGCCGGTACTTCATCTGAGGGTTCTCCTTTAGCTGCCCTGAGCGTGTGGATTACTTCCTCCTCCATTTCTTCCTCATTTCCTTCTACTACTTCTTCCATTCTTCCGCCCCATCTGGTTCTTGCAGTTTTATTTAAATAACGTGTTCGACGCATGCCACATTCTTCTGGACATCTTGATAGTTTAATTTCCGCCTTTTCCCAATCGATTTCTGGATTATGGCGTTTCAGCCAGGTATGTCCAACAATAATTTTAGCTTTCCCTAGGTTGCATGCCTCAAACACGGCTATCTCCACATGTCCTTTATACCGCATAGCCATGACTGCTTCATGCGTGATCGAACCTCCTTGGTTAAGCGTGCCATCAACGTTGTAGACCCGAATGGGGAAAGGTAGTACCCTTAATTTAATGTTGTTCCTTTTGGCGAAGTCCAGATCTATGAACATCCCTGTCGCCCCTGAGTCTAATAATGCTTCAACATCGAATGTGCGTTTGTCCTGCAACGTTTCCAGCGTGATTTTCATCATAAGCTCCTTTTCCAAAGAAGTGGATCGAATAAAAGATGGTTCCCCCATAGAGTCCGTTTGCCTAGTTAAGTTATCTGATTCTTTGCAACAGGGAATTAAGCATTCATCCGTAGGGGACGAACCAAGCCTCGTTTCTGAGGGCTTCCCAATGATATAGTTTACAAGTGTATCTAAGTCCGATTCATCTTTTTTTGGTTTTTCTTTCCTACTAGGTTTATCTAATAGTATTTTATTGTACGTAACTGCAGCATCCGTAAGTTTCTGAAACCAAGATTTTACAATGTCCTTATGTACGTAAGAGTCTATAGGCAAACATTCATATCGATTTGTCAGAGCCAGCGGGGGATTTACTGGTTGACGTTCACAAAACCCTGCTGCCCAGCAGCTTGTCCATTGTTCTGACCATTGGGATTCGGCGCAGGCGCGCCAATCACACCCCTTGGTCCGTTTGCGGCTTGTCGTGCTTGACGCCTTGCCGTGATTTGTCGTAAGATTTCTTCTTCCTCATGTTCGTCGATTTGTTCAATCACAGCCGCTCGCACCCTGCGTTGTGGCCGTCTGCATTCCCGGGCGAAATGCCCCTGTCCTCCGCAGTTGTAACAATTACCAGGCGCTCGGCGCTGGTTTCTATCGACCTCCATAGCATTGGGATCTCGGCGTCCCTGACCTTGCTGTCCGTTTTGCTGCGGGGCTCGGTACCCCCCGTACTGTTGTTGTCCGAATGGTCGCTGCTGATTCTGCTGGTTTGCGGGCCGATTGCCCCATCCGGTTCTCTGCTGTCCAAAGTTGTTGCCGGTCCTCATGCCCGGTCTTGCCGCGTAAGTTTCCTCTGCTCTTCCGATTGCTAAAATTTCCTCACTCGTGTCTTGCACGGTGGTCTGTCGTCTTCCCTGCTGGAACATTTGTTGTATGATCGAATCCTTGGTGTTCCTTTCTAGCAGAGATATCCCATGCATTTCCTCAATTTGGCCTTTGATGACCAACGTTCCAAATTGTGTAATAAAATCGTCCACCCGCATGTTTCCTTGTTTAAAGGTTTCGATTTTGGCACGTGCCCATTCTATTTCTGTTGCTGATTGGAATCTTGATGTCACCTCTCTCATTAATTGCTGGAACGTGGGCCAATGTTCTGATTCCATGCACTGCCTCAAGCGTGTTTCCCCATAGGTGCCGGCGGTAGCGCCTTCCAGGCGAGACCATACTGCAATGCAAATTTCTTCTTGTCCTTGGAACAGGTCCCGGTTGACCCTGATCCATGCTAGCATCTTTGTCCACCATACTCCGAACGTTGCCTTGGCCCCATTGTACCTGCCGGGGTCTGCAGCGATTTCTAGTCGTCTTCCATTGGGACGCGGGGCGGCGGGATTATGAGCGGGAGGAGGGAGAGGGGGATTGTCGAACTCGTCGTCGTTGTTGTCGGCCATGTTGTGTGAGCAATAGTGCTTTGTAGCGGGCGCGCGACCCTGTTCTGCTACTTAAGCGAAAAAGAAAACCTAAAAAAAAGGAAAACCCAAAGAACGATCTGTTTACCCAGGCAGCCGAAATGCCCGAATGAAGGAAGATCTGGGAAAAATGAAAACCACGCGGTCAACACCCCTACGCGCGCTGGTTCTGTCGAATCCGGGAAAAGATCGGGGGTTGGAACACCTTTTGAGAACTAAACGTGCGCGACCTTCTTTTCCAAGTCGCCACACGCGCCAGCAGCTTTCCCGAAGGTCAGTTGCGTCGGCCTTTGGTCACCTCGACACGGGACGGGCTCAACGTTTCCCTGTGTGTCTCGAACGGCAACGCTAGTTATAGTGGGTGCACCAAGCGTTTTCTCTTCTTATCCCTGAAGTCCGGGAGGTCCCCCTTAACGCTAGGGTCCGCGTGTAGTGGCGAGGTGTGACTTTTAACGCAAAAGCACGAAACGGCGGGGATAGTGATGGTGATGTGGGAAGTGTGTGTGTTTGGGCGGGCGATGATGATAAGAGCTTGTTCTTCTGTTGAGGCGACGCTAAGTCAAACGACGTCGCGAGCCCAAACTTAAGAACGAAGTGGGAAATGTGAAGTGAACTGAATTGCCCAGAGACCCAGCGGGAATCTCAAGAGAACAAGCTATCGAATACAAGTGAAAGTACTCTACTTATATATGTAAATTCCATGAGGCTGCGTTGTGGCAGCGTCATGCTGCGTGATAATAATGAGATGTCCTCATGTGCGATATGATGTAGATAAGATAAGATCGAGATAAGATAAGATAAAGTGAAAAGTGAAAGTACGATCATAACAGTATCCGGGGACTGGATTCAGCCAACCTCTCTGACAGCCGCTTCGACGTCTGAACAATGAAAGAAGTTCTGCGAGTGGAAGGAGAAAGACTTGAAAGCATGTGGCACAATCATCTTATCTCTGGTGGAATCTGTAAAACATGAGGTTACAGTGTTCCAGACTTCGAAAGAGGTTTGGGATCAGCTGAAAACTCTTTTTGAGAACAAAGGCCAATGAGATGTTCAAGGACTTCGCCTTGACTCTCGATTGGCACCTGTCTGGTGGTGACCCCCATCTGGAATTCTCTAAATTTCGTGATCTCTTGGCACACCTCGACAGACACAAGATCCCCTTCGCTCCTAAATTGCAAGGGATGCTTGCTGTGCACCGTCTACCTCCCAAATGGAAACATCTTGGTTCGCATCTGGCTAAAGAATGGAAGTTGGATACTTTCAAAGTTACAGATGTTGAAGAGATTGTAACCACGGAGCATATGTGCATACAAGCCGAAGCACAACTTCCGGCTGCCAATAAGATCTCCGCTGTCAAAAGGAAAGGACAGGAACCCCGCTGGCGCAATGGTCCAGGACCTGCTGATGCTTCTGGGTCAAACCAGAATTCTGGCAAACCTCATCAATAGAACAAAGGAAAAGGAAAGGCAAAGGAGACACTGTCGAACAACTCCAGTGATCAAAACAAGAAGCAGCCATTTGTACCCAAAAAGGAAGGGTCGCGGAGTTGGAAAAAGGCCCAGCACGCCCAAGAGGCCACTGCAGGCGACACCGCCGGCTGCTCTCATATTGCCTCGTTGGCAATGACTATGAATCTGCCAACACCTTCCTTCACCACTGTCACAGGCTCAGGACGCATCATTCCCTCCCAACAATCTTCTACTCAGATGACTGATCCTCATTGTCGTCCTCCTCTCGAATCGCGGTTGACATCTAGTCCCGCTGAACATATCATGACTGCAGGTGCGAGAGAGCTTCTTGATCGCATGACAAACACATCCGTGCTGTAAGGGCAAGCCCCTAGAGGATTAGAGACCTTAGCAAGGAAGTCATTCCTTCTATCCTTGTTTCTTTCTGTTCCTCGACTCTGCCCATACAATGTCAAGACAATCCTCCTTTTTGTTGACTGCTCTCGCAACTCCATCATCCTCCTATAACCTCCGATGCTGCTCCGATGCTGCTCCGATCTACTCCGAAATCTCTCCACCTGTTCCGACTCTCCTCCATCCACCCCCACTGGGTTCCAATGTTCCGAAGCCTTGTTCAGGATAGTTCCCTCTGATGGATTTCCATCCATCTTACCGTAAGGGCAACATCGCTTTCATTGGTTTCACTAACACCAAGGTCCATCTTACCCTCTGTATTCCTATATCCTGGTACCTCCATCGGAGCTCCGCACTCCTCCGATATAGCTCCGCACTTTTCCGACGTAGCTCCGCACTTCCTGCACACTTGACACTGTCGTTTCTCCATCGGAGCTCCGCATTTCTCCATGCCCAGCGATACAGGCAATATCCCTCCCCTTCTTCTTCTCTCTTTCACATTCTCTTTCCACCACCTCCGACGATTCCCAACATACCTCCGACCCTCCGGTTATCGGACTTCTAGATGTGGTGCGTTCATTACTTACACTTACTATACTTTACATTTTCCTTTTCCTTTCCAAACACCTCTGACGTATCTCCGATATTCCGACGGCCTGTTCTCCGCCCTTCGGTCTTTCGACATGACCTTATTACTTCAAGTCCATGCATGGTATGATACATCACTTATATATTTATCCCTTCAACCCCCATCTCCGACGTCCTCCGATCCGCTCCGCTTTTCAGAGCGGATATCTTATTTCAAATATTCCTACTATTTCATATATTCTTGTTGTCATTCCGCTTCCATTTCCAATTCCCTTTTTCTATATATCTGCTTCGGTTGCAGGGGATTCCTTAGAGTTTTCTCTTTGGATCTCCCTTGCAAGGTACGATATATTGTTGTTTAGTAGTCTTTAATCTAACCTTTGGATCTCCCTTGCAAGTTGTCCAACATCGGAGTCGCTTCGGAGCACTTCGGAGTTGTTATCGTAAGGTCGCCCTTACATGTGCAGCGTTTCACAGGTGCTCTGGTTAATGAACCATCAATGTACCCTGAGATGCAGGCCACGCGTGATGTCGTCACATCTCTTGGCATTGTGGGAACATCCCAGACCCTCCAAAATGTCAATAACATCATATACCCCAAAGACATTCTGGGGATATATTCAACTCCTGACAATGAGGTAATGGACGAAGCTTCCCTGTTTCTGATGGAATGCCAAGATTATGATGCCGATACGGTGATGGACTTCAATGAGGAATACGAGTATGATGAAGATGAACCTGGACCGTCCAAGCGGACCTGTTTCAGTTGGGCGGATGATGTCGACAATGAGCTTTTTGGAGGTTCGTCATGCGACGACCCGAGGTACGTTCTTTCACAAGTTTCACATGAGCACACAATGACAGAAGAACACACCCAGATTTGTGATGAGTCACTAGAACTGGGTTGTAGTTATTTAAAATTACCTGTCATTGCTGCCTCCTTCATGGAGGAAATATATGATCATTTTGCCTCATGTTTGAAATGTAAGAACAAATCCAAAGATACTAATGACACCGAGTGGATCATGGATTCTGGCACTAGTATGCACTTCACCGCAGAGATGAGTGACTTTGCAATGTACGAGGAAGAGAAATCTGTCCGTACTGCCCAAACTGCGGGCAAAGCAAAGATCTCTATAAAAGGAAGAGGGTCCGTGTTTATCACTCACACGATACCATCACGTCAAGGAAAGCCAAGAAGTCTAATGACTCAGCTTTATCCGGTTCTACACATCCCAGAGCTTTCCACTCACCTCATGTCGATGGGCAAAATTCTTCAAGAATCTGGATTAAATGTCGCTGGCTCAGCTGACAATCTTAGTTCCTTCAAAGATGGAAAGTGTGTACTAAGATGTGAACCTCATTTTCCCGGTTTGACCATATACTGGGTAAATACACACGTTGAACAAATCATGCAGCTAAATGCTAGAAATATCGATGTCTATAAAGCTGATTACAGCATTTGGCATCAGCAGTTTGCACACCCTGGTAAAGATGTCCTGAAAAAGGCACCCGACGCATGTGATGGATTCCCAAGGGATGTCCAATTTCCCCTTAAGGATAAGCCATGCCGTCCCTGCGCAGAAGCAAAGTTGAGGTTGAAAAGCTTCCCTCCTTCATCTTCACGTGCTTCCAGACCCTTTGAGTTGCTCCATTCGGACCTCAAAGAGTTCCCAATCGCCTCCTATCACAAATTTAAATACTACGTCAGCTTCTTCAATGACTATTCTGGGCATGCTTGGACGGTATTGTTGAAACTCAAATCCGATACCTCTGATGCATTCAAAAAGTGGACAACACTTATGAAAACCCAGTTTAATGCCCAATTTTGCTGATGGTGTTTTGATGGAGGGGGAGAGTTCAAAAAGGAAACTGGGGTAGTAAAATACCTCGAGGATCTTGGAATTGCCATGGAAATTTCAGCTCCAAATACACCCCAACAAATGGTCGAGCCGAAAGGATTAACTGCACCATTGTAGAGAAAGCACAGGCAATGCAATTTGCCGCCTGCTTACCACAATCATGGTGGGAGTTTTGCGTTTTACACACCGTGCATGTCTATAATCGCACACCAATTAAATGACTTTATTGGAAAACACCTTTTGAATCTCTAAAAGGGGAAAAACCGGATGTATCTAATCTCCATGTTTTAGGCTGCGCTGCCTATGTTTATATTCCTGAAGAACACCATGTGAATAAATTAAATCCACGTGCGGAGCTTATGACCTTTATGGGTTTTAAACCAGGAATGAAAGCATATCAGTTTATGACTGATAAAAACAGTATCTTTATTGGTACTACCGCAGTATTCGATGAAACACTTTTTCCGAGGTGTCCGGATACCAAAGTGCCACAACACACACCCATGGGAAATGAGCCTTCCCATGATGAGTCTCAGGATGGCGGAAACCCTGATGACAATGTTGATCACCACTTCGGAGATGGAGACGTTCATTATCATTCCCGCCGGCGTAATCAGCCGAGCGGAGATGAATCCTCCGCAAATGGAAACCAGCGCGATGGCACTGATGTACCACCTTCAAATCAGGATGACCCTGAGGTCCAGAACCAGCTGGCAAATGTTATGCTTAACAAACCGTTCCAAGGTTCAGGCAGAGTATGCAGGAAAGTGGAAAGGCGAAGAGCAATGTGAGTCAGACTGGGAATCGAAGGTTGCGAAAGTAGACATTAGACATAGTAAGCTCGTAAGAGGGTGCCGAGCCAGGCCGATAAGTAAAAGTGATGATGTCGTCCACATACCGTAGAGTCCGTAACATGTTCCCCTCTTCAAGCTCTGTGTCCTCACAGAGTCATTGTCCCCATCCCTCGTTGTTGCCGGGATCGGACCAGTTCGGACTCTCCTTGAGACTCCAATCATAAATCAACTCCTCATTGATGGCAACGGCAAGTTCGAGGCCCTTGATAGCCAGCCGAATACGTCTATTTTCGATCACGAGGGTGCTGGTGTAAGTTCCGAGAATTTGTTTTTCCTTGGGACTCGGGGCGACGGGGAGGTTGGACAGCGAGTGAAGCCGGATATGCATCTGGCGATGAAGGAGGTCAGCAAGGGAAGTTTCGAGGGCATGGATTTGGTCTCTCATGGAGAGTGCTTCGTTCATGAGGGCGGCGATGGCGGGGTTGATGTCGGTGGTGGAGGTGGAGGTAACGGTGGTGTTGGACATGGCGGTGAGGATGGTTGAGAGATAGAAGAAGAAGGGGGAGGCTATATTGGGTGGGGAAAAGACTAGAGCGGGGAACTCGGTGTGTGGTTGACTGATGAGGTCGATACTGTTATGGATTTCGAACACTGTCTTTTATCATGGGCGAGACAGGTTCTGCCAATGGAAATCACGGATCAAATCTTGAGTGTTCTGAACATTAGCTCGAGGTTCCCATGTGTTCTCTTCTGGGCCATATCCTTCCCACTGGACAAAGTACTGGATCTTTCCACGGAACCTTCGAGAGTCTAGGATTGTGGACACATGATACTCTTCTCGTCCTTTGATGATGATCAGATCAGGGGCTGGTTTCTTCTTCTGGATGGCATACTTCGGGGTTTCATAAGGTGACAACAGGGTCTTGTTGAACACAGGGTGAATCATTTTCCAAGTCTTTGGAAGATCAAGAAGGTATGCGCTAGCTCCTTTCTTCTCTAGGACCTTGAATGGTCCATGTCGGAGTGCGTCAAGTTTCTTCAAGGGATGGTTAGTCCTGATGTTAGTCCCTTCCAGCCACACCTTGTCCCCGATGCGGTAGTTCTGAGACGGACTTCATCGTGTATCAACTGTCTTCTTCATCTGATCCTGTGCCTGTTTCAGCACTGCGTTGGCTTCTTCTCGTGCTTGTTTGAGTTTTTCCAAGAAGCTGTTGGCAGCTGGGTTGGTGTCTTCCAACACAAGTTCTCCCTTCCAAGGATGCAAGCCATAGTTGAGGTAGAATGGTGTGTGCTTTGTCACCTGATGTTCTTTATCATTGTACTGGAATTCAGCAATTGCGATCCACTCAGCCAAATCATCTTGTAGATGGTTGATGAAGTTTCGTAAGAACGCTTCTGTTTCCTGATGTGATCGTTCGGCCTGTCCATCAGTCTGTGGATGGTATGCGGTGGACAGATTCCTTTTGATCCCTAACATGTGGCAAAGTATCTCCATGAACTTCGCAGCAAACTGTGGTCCCCTGTCACTGATGATCTTCTTGGGGATCCCATGAAGCTTCCATATCTGATCCCAATAGATCTTGGCTAATCCTTCAGCCGATAATTCCACGGTTGTCGGAATGAGATGGAGCATCTTTGAATGTCTATCTGTGATGACCAGAATCACATTCTTTCCCTCGGACTCTGGTATCGGTCCCACAACGTCAATCCTTATGTCTTCCCATGGATGACTTGGTGCTGCATGGGGGTGTAGCGGAGCATGTCGTTTCTGTCTGTTGATCTTGTTGCGCTGACAGGTGTCGCAACCCTTTACGTACTTCTTCACATCATGCAGGATGGTAGGCCACCAGTAGGTGCAAGTGAGGAGTTCATGTGTTCGATACTGTCCTGGATGTCCAGCCACTGGTGCATCGTGTGACTCAAACATCAGTTCTTGACGCAGTTGTGGGTCCAGTGGAACATAGACTCGTTTGCCTGCATATGTGATGCCGTTTTCCTGTTGATACCAATGAGGATTCTTCTTTAGACCCTGGGCTACTTCTGTCTCCATGCGGTTTGAACCCTTGATGCGTGCGATCCACAGATTTTCGATGGTTGTGATGTTTCCAATCTTGATGGAATCAGATGTTTCACCCCCTTCAAAGAATTGTTCCTCTGTGAACATCTCCATTTGTACCACATCTTCTGATTCCAATCGTTTCAAGAATAGTCCCTCCTTGAGCATTTGATCACTGTCTTGCTGTTCGAGTTCCATTTCATACCAGGGTAAGTGCAACAGGATGTCCGCTTTTGCATTTGTCTTGCCAGGCACATGCCATAATTCGAAGTCATAGTCTTGTAACTTCATCTTCCAGCGCCTTTGTCATTGATTTAGGTCCTGAGGACGGCGGAAATACTCCAGGTTCTTGTGATCAGTTAAGATCTCAAAGCGTTCCCTGGCTTCAAGTAGATAGTGTCTCCAATCTTTCAGTGCTTCCATGACTGCCAAGAGCTCTTTGTCGTATATCTCGTAATTTTGTTCGGCCGCGAACATGGTCCGCGACAAGAACGCGATAGGATGCCATTTGTCGTCCTGTTTTTGAGAGAGTACAGCCCCAATTGCATAGTCCGATGCATCAGTTTCAACCCTGAACTGTCCATCTGGTTTTGATAATGCCAAGACTGGTGCTGATGTGATCGCCTGTATGAGACCTTCAAATGCCTTTTGTTCTGTTGGTCCCCAAGTAAACGCAGTGCCGCCTGTGAGCGCGGTAAGTGGTTTCGCAATGTTTGACTATCCTTCAATGAAGCGCTGATAGAAGTTAGCAAACCCAAGGAACTTCTGGACTTCCTTTTTTGATGTGGGTGCTCGCCAGTTTCGGATCGTATCCACCTTCTCAGTTTCCATCTCGACACGTCCTTCACCAACAACATATCCCAATATGGGACATTTCGTTACTTCCCAGAAACACTTCTTCTCCTTCAGGAACAAGTCATTGTCCGATAGGATCTGCAGAATTTCTTCGGTGTTTCGCACGAGTTCTTCCTTCGTTTTACCAATAACCACAATGTCATCCATGTAGATCACGCAGATGCGTCGGCGGATCTGGTCCCAGAATAGACTAGCCATCATCCGAGAGAATGTTCCTGGGGAGTTGCAAAGGCCGAAAAACATGACCAATGGTTCAAACAATCCTCAACTGGTGAGGAAGGCAGCCTTCCATTCATCGCCTTCCTTAATCCAGACATTGTTGTAACCCCACATGATGTCCATTTTATTGAAGTAGACTGCATCTTTCAGCACGTCCAAGAGATTGGAGATGCACGGGAGTGGGAACTTGTCTTTGACCATAAATTTGTTGACCATGCGGTAATCTTGTACCAATCATTTGGAACCATCCTTCTTATTGATGAAGAAGCAAGGGGAAGCATAAGGGGATTTGGACGGGCGGATCTTTCCAGTTGCTAGACCTTCATCAATGAATGTGTCCAATTCCTCTTGTTCCTTTTGTGTCATGGGATATGTATTTCCCCCTAGTTCCTTTGGTGCGTCCGGTGTAAGTTCAATACCATGGTCCCATTCCCCTTCCTTCGGGATCTTATCAAAGTTCTCCTTCTCGAAGAGGTGAGTAAACCGATCAACATATGAGGGTTGTTTGGTTGTGGGAGGTGGTGTGGGAGTGACAGCTTCCAAAATAGGGTCTCCAGGCTTCCATTTCTGATCCGACTTCTTGGGTGCATCTTTGTCGCGCACCTCAACCATGCGAACCCGGTGTTTGCGACCATCAAGGTTAACCCTGAAATCCGAATGTTTGGTTCAGCATGTTGTTGGGCACCGGTTGAACGTTACGGCGCCGGTTGTCCAATTGATCGTAGGGTTGTGGTGTACCAACCAGTCATGTTCCAAGAGCATGTCGGTTCTCCCAATGTCCAGTACCATCGCTTCCATGGTTTCCTGATGTGTTCCCAAATCCAGCTTGACTTCGGCAAGCTGGTTCGCTTTTTGTTGTTGATTTGGTGATCCATCCGCATTTAGAATTGCTATGGGCGGTATTCCTCGCGTGGGGAGGTTCTGTTCACATACTATTCTGGGATGGATGCATGTGCGTTCACATCCGCTATCAACCTCAGGTCAAATGACCTTTGGTCCTTGTCGTGTTTTGAGCTGAGCTAACAGCCTGATCTCTCGTCGTTTCGGAGGTTTGTCTCCCTTCACAATCTTAGTCGACGCAGCGGCTCGCTTGGCAGGGATGACATAGGTTCTATTGTCTGCAGTCATACAAGGCAAGCAAGTCCGTTTAATAGATAAGGGTCGCGACTTAGCATTGTTTAATCGGACCCTTCAGGAAAATCCTTCTCGTTGGCTTCTAAGATTGTGGTTTCATCATTCTCAGCATCTTTCTCAGACACCTTCCTAACCCTTCCAGAGTTCTTCTTCAGCTTGCGGCAGTTGCGCGCAATATGGCCTTCTTGGTCGCAGTTGAAACACTTGCAACCATCCTTCTTCTTTGGAGCGCTGCAGTCTTTAGCGAGGTGACCGAAGTGTTGACAGTTGTAGCAACGGGCCACTCCTGCTTTGTCGATCTCCATGGCCTTGCCCTGACCACCATAAGTGGTACCCAATCCGATGCGCATGTCGCCACCATCTCAGATGACTAGTGCATGTCCCTCCATCTGTCATCCCTTGTTTCGGATCTCCTTTGCGTACTCGGAGTATGTCTTATCCTCGCTTGCCACTTGTTCAGAGATTCTTCGGTTGACATTCTTTTCCAGGATGTATTTCCCAGTTTCTTCGCCAAGGTTTGACAGCTTCAAGAGCTCTTCAAATTTGTCCAAGAATTTGTCAACGGTACGTTTCTCCTGCCTCAGGACTTCGAGTCTTGCTTTGGCAGCGACTGACTTGTTGGCGACAGAAAATTGTGTTGCAATATCCTCTGAGAATCCTAGCCAGGTGATGTTCTCATTGTCGATGGCAAGAGCATCTAACTTGTTACTGGCCCAGTGCTTGCCAGACCCTTCCATCATGCGGGATAGCACCGCAAGAATCTTCTGATCGTCTGTCAGGCTCTTTTGGAACCTGATGTATAGTTTGGTGGCTTTCCACCACTCGTCCAAGGTGTGTCTGTCCTTGAACATCCCAGCATCCTTGATGATCTTGGATGTATCCATCGTTTGTACTGCCGGAGCTTCTGCCATGTCTAGAGTCTGCGGAGAAGGAGAGGGGTCGGGTTGTTGGGATGAAGATGGGGTTCGGGATACAGGTAAGGGTTGAAAATGAGTCCCTGTTCTAGGCATCTGTTCGATATCTGACTGCGCGGAGTCAAAAGCAAATTCGTCAGGGGACTCGTCGGCAGAATCGGTGGCAAAACGTTCAGAGTATTTCCTCTGTAAATCTCTAAGGAATCTCTGTTCCTGCGCGTCTGTTGGTCGCGAGAAGGGGTCAAGTCTCTCGTTTTGTGCCCAACGGTTGTACTCGGTCTGTTGTTCTTCAGTGGTGAACTGGGCGTAGATCTGCTGCTTCGAGTAAGACGTTATGATGTGGTTCTGGGACATCTTGATGTGAGTGTCCTAATCAATCTTCTGATAACAGTTGTCTGGACACCAATAAACTCTCTGATCTCTGTGATCCGACCTGTCTGAGGTCCTTCTTGAATGCAAAAGCTTTTGAGTTCGTTCTGTTGGGCGTTGTAACGCGCGATCTGGTGTTGCCGAGCAAGATGGATGCTCTCTGCTATCTCGCCGTGGGGGCGATGCTCGTCGTTGTCTAGTTCTTCGTCAAGCACCTGCTGTAGGATGTGATGGATCTCCGATTCAATGTACTGCTGGATAAGCGTAAAATCAATACTGTCTCGAGGACTTAGCTCCTCCTGTCGGGCTTCTGGTGAGGCGAATGGGTTACTGGTGAAGTCTTCAAAGAAGCGCGATGTCTTGACTCGTCTGGTAGTTGCTCTCTTCGCTCTGGGCGAACCTAACGAGATTTAGCAACTTGTTATGCTTAACAAACCGTTCCAAGGTTCGGGCAGAGTATGCAGGAAAGTGGAAAGGCGAAGAGCAATGTGAGTCAGACTGGGAATCAAAGGTTGCGAAAGTAGACATTAGACATAGTAAGCTCGTAAGAGGGCACCGAGCCGGGCCGATAAGTAAAAGTGATGATGTCGTCCGCATACCGTAGAGTCCGTAACAGCGAATCCTCCACCTGCTGATGTCCCTCGACCACGAAGGAATGCTAACCCACCTCGACGGGAAGGCAACATCTACGGGGAGCAACGGCACCCTGCGCAACAACAATGTGACATCAATCGCACATGCTCTTGGTGTGAAGCCGTGAATCGAGAGAAACAGCAGCATGAACCTTCCCGGCTCTGCAATGTTCCCCGATCACGACAGGAAGAAGTAATGTCGCGAAACTTCATCTCCCGGATATCACGGAACTGTGAGAGATTAGATTCAGAGTGAGGAACAGCTGATGCAAGTAGCGCATTCAACTCAGCGATCTGTTTTGTGTCTCCCCCTCATTTCCGAACTAATTGTTCTAGGTACAAGTTAAATGCTTTTGGACCTAGCTCCACATCATTCATCATTTCATGCAGTAAGCTCTCCGCATCCGTATCTTCCAAAGGTTCATCATCAGGAACTTTGGGGTCATCGGGAGGAGTACTGGAAGATCCACTAGGCCCTGTGTCAGGTGGGGCTAAGGGGGAACTAGGTTCCGCCAAAATGCCAAAAAACCTCCAGGATGAGTGTTTGGACACATGCCATAAGGAACTTGATAGCATCAAGCAGTGTGATGTCTATGATCTAACACCTTTACCGACCGGACGAAAGGCCATCAGATCATGATGGGTCTTTGACATAAAGACCGATGGCCATAAAAAGGCTCGGCTTGTTGCACAAGGGTTCTCGCAAATTGAGGGAATCAATTTTGACAAGGTATTCTCTCCTGTAGTTCGATTCAAGACAGTACATCTCATGCTCACTACCGCCACGCTTGAGAGTTGGGTGATTCTCACGCTTGACGTAACTGCTGCTTTCCTTTATGGGAAACTCCAGGAAGAATTATACATGATGCAACCTGAAGGCTTCAAAATAAAAGGCAAAGAACTTCTTGTTTGGCGCCTGCATAAGGCTATTTATGGTTCAAAGCAGGCTGGACTTGCATGGTGGCATGCCATGGAGAAATCCATGAAGAAACTAGGTTTCCGAAGGGTCATATCTGACGCCGGAATCTTTGTTTTCTATTCCCCGAACGGAACCATCGTACTAGCAATAATCTATGTCGATGATGCAATGTTTATGGGACCAGACGCTAAGCTTACAACTGTTAAAAGAGCCGAATTCATGGCTATTTGGGAATCTCGTGATCTAGGTGAACCCACTGAATTCTTGAGAATGCGCATCACGCATACCAAGAATACGATCATGATCAATCAATGTGCCTATTTACAGAAAGTAGTAGAGATTCAGCATGACAAATGCAACGATCACCAAGACTCCCCTACCTACCGGATACAAGCCGACAGCAAATGCTGGCACTGCCACTGCTGCGCTTCGATCACAATTTCAGCAGATCATAGAGTCTCTGCTATATTTAATGATCAGTACACGACCCGATATTGCCTTTGCCATGATTACATTATCACAGTTCTTGGCAAATCCTACCCAGGAACACATTGATAAAGCAAAGTATATAATCCGCTATCTCATGGGCACTTCTGATTACCGACTGACGTATTCCGGTGATCAAAATGTGGGCTTACATGCCTACATGGATTCTGACTGGGCATCCAACAAAATTAAGCGTCGAAGCTGCACCGGCTTTTTCCTGAATCTTGCAGGTGCTTCTGTAGGCTGGACTTGTCGTCTACAAAAAACCATTGCTCACTCATCTACTGAAGCAGAGTACATGGCGATGTCCGATTGTGGTCGCCAAGTAAAATGGGTAATCCAGCTCTTCCAGGAGATTGGCTTTCTAATGCAGAATGTCCCGATCTATGCCGACAATCATGGCTCAACCTTTATTGGGAACAACCCTGTACAGGAACGCCATACTAAACATATCGATCTAAGATATCATGTCATCTGAGAATACATCTCTTGTGGATTGATCACTGTAGAGTACATTGAAGGCACATCCAATCCCGCGGATATGCTAACTAAAAATCTTAGTCGGGAACTCTTTGAAAGATGTCGCCAACATTTAGACTTGACATTTTCATAATCCGATGTATACACATCGAGGGGGAGTGTTGAACGAATTCCACTCCTATAGATATTTCATCTATAGTGTCATGTGCTCAATCCCATGATGTACAAATAATGTACAAATAAGTAGACTAGTATATAAGACTGTCCTTATTCTCTGTGCAATATAACGCTCTTACCGAGTAACCCCCACCTTGCAAACACCTCTCAAAGGTTACTGTACTATTACGAAGGGGTGTTCAGTCACGCGTCACAGCCATTTTGTTCTGATATTTTTTTTGAATTTTTCTCAATTTATTGAGATTTTGGGGCTTTGTCAGAAAAACTTTTTGATCACGTGCATGAACACCCAGTCGTAATAGTACAGTAGTAGTAAGGTTCCCCCTCTATCATAGAATACACGATCTGTAGCGCATAGCATAGAGTATACTAGGACTGCAAGATGACACATCCACTGTGATCACCTCCAGTGTTGATGTGATTGTATGCTGTTCCAACAATTGGTAAGGTTGTCGTGGATAAATATGTTTGCCACTGAAAATGTTTCAAATACCTGGTCATCGATAGTATTAAGCTTAGAGTGTGGGTAAGTCAGGTGGTTTTGACACCTCTTCCGATCCCGAACAAGTCCGAAGGCATGATAATTTTTTCAGACACGTTTGACTGTCCTCGACTGTAGACGAAAAGAACTCTAATTAGAGGGGTATTGTGGCCCGTAGGTGGGGCATTCGTCTCATAAGAGAGGTATTGTGGGACGACAGGTGATTAAAACATCATGTCGAATGACTGAAATACATTGTAACCAATGAGTCTGCTACGGCAGCATATCCATATCCACATCCCCATCCTCGGTCTTTCCCTCCTCATCTGGAATCGCTTTGCCTGGCCCATCTTCCATCGGAGCGTCTTTATCATATTCCAGCATCGAAGCAGTGTGGTGCGATTGATTTCCTAGCCGCTCAAATGGTCGCATATACTGTAAGATGTGATGTTGGTCTATGGGTACCGGTGCTGTGACATGGAGTAGCATCGAAAAGTCTCCGTTGATGTTCGCTTCGTCTAAAATGCCGTACACGCGGCGAGAGGAGCCACGGGCAGAGACGAAGTACCGATTGTAGTGATCCACCGCCTGCCGCGATTTTTGGACTTCCTCCTTGAGTTTTTTGATAGAGGCCGCCTTTGGTTTTGGTTTTCGGCTCTGACGGGCCCGAAGTTTCTTGACATCTTTTTCGAATTTGTCGGTGAGTTTTGGGAATTCGTTGTCGGAAGGGGGCTCGGGGACGATCGCTCGCACTCTCGAATTGGTATGCTGGTGGTTCGCCTCGGTCCCAAGGTCCATAAGAAGCGCCAGATAGGGCAAGGGTTCACGAGGATCGCGTGGGAGACCAATTGCGGCTATGGCGTCGCATTCTGCTTTCGTGGCTGCGTTGAATTTGAATTTGACCTGCCCGGCAATGGCAGAGAGACGTGAGGGGTCGAAGACGTCGTGAGTAGCAATAGAACCCATGTATATGGGGATGACGAAGTCGATGTCTTCCTGATTGAAACAGCATTGCAGCACTGCCCCACGGGCCCATAAGTTTGCAAGTAACTGACTGAATTTGCCAAAATTAGTAGGCGTGCCATCAGCAAGCAGAGCATAGTCACGAGGAATCTGCCGGCATTGGGTCCTTCGTCACGATCCAATGAGTAAAATTCACGTAGGCGCTACGAAAGGCCTCGTCAAATTCGGCTTGATTGTCGCCCGCCCATGACTTGTGGCCAAAGAGTTTACCGAGGAATTCCAAAAGCGGAACGGGTTGCAAAAAATCCCGGGTGCGATCAGCTCCCAATGGTGCGGCAAAGTCACGGGCAAAAAGAATAAGAGTACGGGCGCAAAGTTCACCCAGCAGGCCTTTTTCGACCAATCCCGCGCTGCATAAATTCTTGCTCAAAGTTTCCAGAGAAGGCGCCAAGTTGTTCTTCGCCTCGGAATACAGGTGGTGAAGACTGGCTAGCACAAGCATTGGCTCAGATGGCGAGTAAGTGTACCACATTTCGCCAGTACGTGAGCAGCCAGTCAGAAGTCGCATGTGATGTGAGATACTGCGTTCTGTGAGTTTTACAGCCTCTGTTCCTGCAAGGACCGGTTCGAGACAGAGGCGCTGAGAGAGGACAGCAAAAACGTGATTCGTATCAGATGGGTCGTATGTCTCCCCGCATATCAGCTTCCAGGCGGCGATTTTGACAATCCCCTTGACTTTGGGGTCAGGTAGGTACGATTTCCACCTGGTTTAAAGATGAGCAACTGTTGTTGATGATGAAAAGTCACATACAAAGGTCGGCCATATCGGCAGAGGCGCTCGACGGTCTGAAGATCGCCCATCTTGACAGCCACCTTCTTTCTATCCTTATCGATCATATGCTGGTCAAAACCAAGAGTGAAGTAGGGCAACGGCATGTGAGCCACTTCCTGCCTCAGTCGCAAAGAGACTCCTGATGTAGTGGGTGAGTCAGGCGCAAGTGGGAAAAACATAGGGACTGACGGTTGGCAGGAGGGGGAGCATAATAGGAAAGCCTCGTTTTCGTTCCCAAAAATGTATACCACATGTTTGTTGATGATTCTTGACTGCTCAAAAGACGGTAAAGGATATCGATACATAGGCCTAGGCAATCCGCTTCATCGACGTATGTCAGACATAAGTTTTGAGGTGGATTGAGAGTGGAAAGAAACGCCGTAAGGTCTTCGGTGGCCTGCTTGGCAATGGAATCATAAAGCTCTTGAGCGATCGTGCGCACATCAGGATTGGCCACATCCCCGCCGTCCTTCCTGTTTGTACTACTGCCAGGACCGTACTTCGTTGAGCTCATGAAGCCCGCCAGAGCCTTCGACTCTAACTGTCAAAAATGAGCACTTGGAGCCAAAGCACGGAACAATGACTTGCTGATTTTGCTTTTTCAACCACATCTAGAAAAAACTGCTTCCGGTATTCACGATTCCCCGACGACTCCATACAGTTATGCCAGCGTAAACGTAACTTCGATGAGTCAGAACATGCCCAGGCCTTCAGCACTTCAAGCATCTTCTTGTGAGCAGCAGCGACGAAGCAGACGACGGCGATATGCGCTGTGATGCTCAAGTCATTATCCCTCCTCAAAGCTTCAAGGTATTCGACGACGGGGCCATCTGAAGGTGGATAACCTGGATCATCCGGACCCCGAAGGCAGACTGGAAGGGTGAATATTTTTTTTCCAACCTAAAGAGAAACGTATGAAGTCGTGCATGATAAGACGGAAACCTAACACACCTCTGAAAGCATGCGGGATTTCCCTGTTCCGGAGCTTTGAACAACAGCGACTGCTTTGGCATAGAACACTTTCTTGTTTTCGACCTCCTTGAGTTGAGTAAGATGGTCAATGAAAGCATCGGCCGCATCGCCGATAAAGGGTTGTTCATATGCCCCCGCGAGCCCTGTCCGCAAAAGTTTGTTAGATGTCAATGGCGTACACCAGGGAAGTCGTACTTTGACGAGTTGTGTCGCTAACACAGGTACAATGTGTAAATGTATGGACTAAAAGTTATGTAAGACAAGGAAGCATGCCTGATTTCTCGAAACCAATCCATCTGGCGAACATCGGGGAGTTTCACTGGGAGGAATCAATTGCGCCAGAAGATGGTCAACGATCAAGCACGTACGATTGGCAGCTCGAGAAGCCCAATCTCGATTTTCGATAATTCTCATGAATCCGTCACGCCATTCTTTGAACTCTTCATCGTTCATCTTCTCCAGAAACTGGTCCACAGACTCGGGAGTCCGCAGAGGCATCCATTTGTGTGTATGCGCCGTCTTTGATAATTGGTGGAGAATCGCGTTGTCAACGTTCAAGAGGAGATAAGCATATTTGGATTTCTGTTCTTCCGCTCCGGCACGCTGAGCATTCATTGCAATAAGATCCCAAAGATATTCTGTCGCTGCGCGGTTCATCGCATCGATCAGGCTTTTTAGGACATCCTGTGGCAGGTTGAGCGGTTGGGCTCCTTCGTGGGGGGCGGGATTCATTGTGCGATGTTCGGTTCAATGTGGAGTCGCGACGTGACTTTCCCACAACTACTCAGCAGATTTTTCGAAACACGTGATCTCGGAAAAACTTTGCAACCCGCTGAGTCACGTGACATGATATATTCTCCCCGATAACCCATCCAAGGCTCTCGTCAATGGCAATGATACCATCTCGCCACTTCACAACCATCAACTTTGAATACAGACTTGGTTATTACACATGTCTGTACAGAGGATCTATTTTTATAACACCCTTTTATTTTTCCTGCCATGTCAACTCATGTCGCCTCAATTATCCTGGAATCTTAGGGTTGCGGAAATAACTTGAGTTATTTACCAATGTAGTTATTTACAAGTAATTTACTGGTAATTTACCATGGTCACTTGGGACCTGATTTCGGTAGGTAAATTAACTAGGCACATGCAGATAAAGGCCCAAAAAACAATTTTTTTTGTTGCGTGAACATGACAAGGCTGCAGGCAAGCGATCTACTACGAAGATGAAAAGCATCCCAGACGATATTGCATATATTCTTCTCCCCTCCCCGAGACTCAACATCTTGGACGGCCTCCGAAGTCACATCCTCGCAGAAGAAACATCCAGGAGATGTTAAGACTCTGTCACTAACACAGAACGGTGTAGATAATGACTTCAGTCGTCCATTTTAGTAGCTGTATTGAGCGGGCACATCGTGAAATTTTTTGAAAAAAAAAAAAGTCATGTTTCAGCACGTGATACAGTAAATTACTGGTAAATTACTAGGTAAATAACCACCTCCCAACCAGCCTAGGTAACTTACTGGTAAAAAACCTCGGCTGAGTTATTTCCGCGACCCTATCCTGGATGCCCAGTGGAAATTGGGTCACATGAGAGTGGGTTTTCTCAGCGCTATTTTAGGTTTGATCTTGCCTAACTTGGTTTAAATCAGTATGAATGGGAAATTTGATTTGATTGACAGTGAGTCCAACTTTAAGGGTTTGAGAGGGTTTGAGTCAGAATAATCCAGAAATTCAACCATCAATTCCCACAGGTTCCCACTTAATTCCCCTGGTTTGACAGATTTTAACTGAATCACCCCTGAAAAAACCTGAGAAAACCAGATCACATCCTGCTTGTTCCCAAATTTTCCAGGTTATCCTGACTCAAACCCTTAAAGTTGGACTCGCTGTCGATCAAATTAAATTTTCCATTTGGACTGATTTAAACCAAGTTAAGCAAGATCAAACCTAAAATAGCCCTGAGAAAACCCACTCCCATATGACCTGATTTTCACTGGGCTGGATGGCTTACAAGGTTTTGGCTGGGTGGGAAAGTCTGAGATCTGACCTGTAAGACACTGAGTGATCACTGATTGATCAAGGGTCCTGGCAGGGTCTGATGTGATTAAGTCAGATCTCTTGGGCGGTGCACGATTGTGATGCCTCGTTTGGGAATCTGGTTGCCGCAGAGGGTTGGATGATGAGCAGAAAGGGTTGCCATGATGGGTGTTTGATGGCAACCAAAGTTGTTCATCAAAAAAAAAGTAAATAAAAAAATGTATAAAAAAATGTATCCTCTGTACCCCAGAATAAAAACTCAGAACGTGATAGAGACTCCCAAATTCTCTGCTCTCCAGGGTTTGTTTGGGGATCTCTCACACCTACCTTGATATGGTGAGTTTTGCTTTTCAGAGCTAGTGGGATTGATGGAAACGTTAGCCGATTTCGGTTTGATGGGATGTTGGGAACTATACCCTGGAGTGACATGAGGTCGGCTCATTGTAAGTCAAGCTGTAAGTCGAACCGTAAGTCAAGCAGCCACTGATCAGATTAGTGTTTCTAAGTCCAGTCTCAAGAACCTAGAACCAGACCGAAACCAGACCCGAATGAAACACATTCATTTTTCAAATTTGGTTCATTCCTTGGGGAGATATAGCACTTTTCCTGAAATCTGCACATTTCACCATTCCCACCCCATCTGGACTTCTAAAAATTATACACAGTGTGTCAGAAGGTGAATACATATCCCATATGTAGTTCTATTACTTCAAACTATTATTAGATCATGAGAAAGGCACCGCATGCGCCTGCGCAATGCATTTTGTGCATTGTTTACTATTATTTGGTCAGAGCATGGCACCTCTATGACTTAAAGTCCGTGGCGAAGTTTCACAAAATAAATACATACTTGATAATATATAGTCCCCTCCTACCTAATTGATATAGCAGAAACCCTTACTTGTTCCTGTTACGGTGATAAAGATCGGATCATGTGGGTTCGAACTGGTTCCACAACAAGTCCCTCAATAGGTTGACTTGGTCAAGATCAGTGAGCTCCTCAAGAGGACGACTCGGTTTGGTTTAGCAGAGCTAAGTCCTCGCAAGGCACTTAGTTTGAGAGTGTTTGAAGATAAGACAAAGTAAGCGTTGTTTGCCTAGGTCAAGCTGAGGACCTCTACTCTAAGGTTACAAGTCTTATATACATTATCCTATGGCTATAAATAAGTAGATGCTGCGCAGGAGCTAAATAAGCCATTGGTTAGATAAATGTTTCAAGGGGGCTGTGGCATAGGAGTCAGAGATAAGGCCTCAAGGCCATGAGTCAGAGATAACAAAAGGGGAATTGTCCAAGTCATAGCACTGATAGAGGGGACACGTGTCCCAGGGTCATCGGGGTTAAGTAAAACGGGGTCGGATAGAGATTGAGGGTCGAAAGGTTGCATGAAGGTGCACAGGGAAGAGGGTGAAAAAGTGTAACAGTTCCTGTTGTTATGCTTAACAAACCCTTCCAAGGTTCGGGCAGAGTGTGCAGGAAG
This sequence comes from Entoloma clypeatum, assembly GCA_963565915.1. NCBI lineage: Eukaryota > Fungi > Basidiomycota > Agaricomycetes > Agaricales > Entolomataceae > Entoloma > Entoloma clypeatum. The sequence goes on along the minus strand of OY751490.1, from coordinate 1,231,304 downwards.
TGGAAAGGCGAAGAGCAAAGTGATTGCTAAATCTAAGGAATGTAGCTATGGTACATGGGGTTTATATAGTACTGGCTACGAGCGGTAGCGAGTGAGTCAGTAGCTGCGGAAGGCAGTGCGGATGAGTCAGTAACTGCGGAAAGGCAGTGCGAAGTGAGTCAGACAACTGCGGACTGAGTAATCCCTACTGCGGAGTGCGAGTCAGCGCGGGAGCGAAGTATACTAAAGGAGAATGGTAGAATAAAGGTAAATGAATAAGCGGTCCGATAAGTCAAAGAAATAACGAAGGTACAATGCAAGGGAAAAGTGCGTAACATACAAACTGGTAAGTCCGTAACATGTTCCCCTCCTCAAGCTCTGTGTCCTCACAGAGTCATTGTCCCCATCCTCCGGCATCATCGTTGTTTGGCCAGGAGCCATTCTCCTTGAGGCTCCAATCGTCTATTAGCTCTTCGTTGATGGCGACGGCGAGCTCAAGACTCCAGACGGCTAGTCGGATGCGCCGGTTTTCAATGACCAGCGTACGGGTGTAGTTCCCGAGGATTTGTTTTTCTTCGGGGGTTGGTGCGACGGGGAGGTCGGATAAAGAATGGAGGCGGATGTGCATCTGTCGATGCAGGATGTCGGCGAGCGAGGCTTCTAGCGCGTGGATCTGGTCTCTCATGGAGAGGGCTTCACCCATGAGGGCAGTGATGGCGGGGTTGGTTTCAGTGGATGTGGTGGTGGCGGTGGACATGGTGCGGAGGATGTTGGAGAGATAGAGGAAGAATGGAGTAGCTATATTGAAGACGGAGCAGAGAACTCGGTGGGTTTTTGACTGATGAGGTCGATGCTGTTGCTGATTTCAACGGGTGTCTTTTATCGTGGACGTGACGGGTTCTGCCGATGAAAATCATGGATCAAATCTTGAGCGTTCTGAACATTAGCTCGCGGTTCCCATGTGTTCTCTTCTGGGCCATATCCTTCCCATTGGACGAGGTACTGGATCTTTCCGCAGAACTTTCGAGAGTCCAGGATCGTAGACACGTGGTACTCTTCCCGTCCTTCGACGATGATCGGATCAGGGGCTGGTTTCTTTTTCTGGATGACGTACTTCGGAGTTTCATATGGTGACAACAGGGTCTCGTTGAACACAGGGTGAATCATCTTCCAAGTCTTCGGAAGATCAAGAAGGTACGCGCTAGCTCCTTTCTTTTCTAGGACTTTGAATGGTCCATGTCGGAGTGCATCAAGTTTCTTTGAGGGTCGATTGGTCCTGATGTTAGTCCCTTCCAGCCACACCTTGTCTCCGATGTGGTAATCCCGAGACGGACTTCGCCGTGTGTCAACTGTCTTCTTCATCTGATCCTGTGCTTGTTTCAGCGCAGCATTGGCTTCTTCTCGTGCCTGTTTGAGTTTTTTCAAGAAGTCGTTGGCAGCCGGATTGGTATCTTCTAACACGAGTTCTCCCTTCCACAGATGTAAACCGTAGTTGAGGTAGAATGGGGTGTGCTTCGTTGCCTGGTGTTCTTTGTCATTGTACTGGAACTCTGCGATTGCAATCCATTCTGCCCAATCATCCTGTAGATGGTTGACAAAGTTTCGTAAGAATGCTTCTGTTTCCTGATGCGATCGCTCGGCCTGTCCATCAGTCTGTGGGTGGTATGCAGTGGACAGGTTCCTCTTGATCCCTAACATGCGGCAGAGTATCTCCATGAACTTCGCAGCGAACTGTGGTCCCCTATCGCTGATGATCTTCTTGGGGATCCCATGAAGCTTCCATATCTGATCCCGATAGATCTTGGCTAATCCTTCAGCCGATAGTTCCACGGTTGTCGGAATGAGGTGAAGCATCTTTGAATGTCTATTCGTGATGACCAGAATTGCGTTTTTTCCATCAGATTCTGGTATCGGTCCCACGACGTCGATTCCTATGTCTTCCCATGGGTGACTTGGTGCTGCATGGGGATGTAGCGGAGCATGTCGCTTTTGTCGGTTAATCTTGTTGCGTTGACAAGTGTCGCAACCCTTCACGTACTTCTTCACATCATGCAGTATGGTAGGCCACCAGTAGGTGCGAGTGAGGAGTTCATGTGTCCGGTACTGTCCTGGATGTCCAGCCACTGGTGCATCGTGTGATTCAAACATCAATTCTTGTCGCAATTGGAACATCCCAGGATCCTTGATGATCTTGGATGTATCCATTGTTTGTACAGCCGGAGCTTCTGCCATGTTTAGAGTCTGTGGAGAAGAAGAGGAGTCGGGTTGTTGGGATGAAGATGGGGTTCGGGATACAGGTAAGGATTGAAAATGAGTCCCTGTTCTAGGCGTCTGTTCGATATCTGACTGCGCGGAGTCAAAAGTAAATTCATCAGGGGACTCGTCAGCGGAATCGGTGGCAAAACGTTCAGAGTATTTCCTCTGTAAATCTCTAAGGAATCTCTGTTCCTGCGCGTCTGTTGGTCTCGAGAAGGGGTCAAGTCTCTCGTTTCGTGCCCAGCGGTTGTACTCGGTCTGTTGTTCTTCGGTGGTGAAGTGGGCATAGATCTGCTGCTTCGAGTAAGACGTGATGATGTGGCTCTGGGACGTCTCGATGTGAGCGTCCTAATCAATCTTCTGATAATGGTTGTCTGGACACCGATAAACTCTCTGATCTCTGTGATCCGACCTGTCTGAGGTCCTTCTTGAACGCAAAAACTTTCGAGTTTGTTCTGTCGGGCGTTGTAACGCGCGATCTGGTGTTGCCGAGCAATATGGATGCTCTCTGCTATCTCGCCGTGGGGGCGATGCTCGTCGTTGTCTAGTTCTTCGTCAAGCACCTGCTGTAGGATGCGACGGATCTCCGATTCGATGTACTGCTGGATGAGTGTAAAATCGATACTGTCTCGAGGACTTAGCTCCTCCTGTCAGGCTTCTGGCATGCTGAATGGGTTACTGGTAAAGTCTTCAAAGAAGCGCGACGTCTTGACTCGTCTGGTAGTTGCTCTCTTCGCTCTGGGGGAACCTAACGAGATTTAGCAACTTGTTCTGCTTAACAAACCGTTCCAAGGTTCGGGCAGAGTATGCAGGAAGTGGAAAGGCGAAGAGCAAAGTGATTGCTAAATCTAAGGAATGTAGCTATGGTACATGGGGTTTATATAGTACTGGCTACGAGCGGTAGCGAGTGAGTCAGTAGCTGTGGAAGGCAGTGCGGATGAGTCAGTAACTGCGGAAAGGCAGTGCGAAGTGAGTCAGACGACTGCGGACTGAGTAATCCCTACTGCGGAGTGCGAGTCAGCGCGGGAGCGAAGTATACTAAAGGAGAATGGTAGAGTAAAGGCAAATGAATAAGCGGTCCGATGAGTCAAAGAAATAACGAAGGTACAATGCAAGGGAAAAGTGCGTAACATACAAACCGGTAAGTCCGTAACAAATTAGAAGAGAACTTTCTACTGTAAGGGCGACCTTACGATCCAAGACTCAAACTCAGATACTTGCAAGGGAGATCCGAAGTTTAGATTGAGCAGTCTGATAAGTAATACAACACACACCTTGCAAGGGAGATCCGAAGAGAAAGTTCTAAGGATTCCCCTGCAAGCTAGCTGTTGAAACTTTTCCCATCACGTAGATTAGATTGGATTAGATTACATCACGTGACCTTTACATATCTTCATTACATACTTGTTTGGTTGGTACAAACAGTAGTACGGTATATAAGACCAGGAAACTGTCAATATCAACAAGTTGTCTCTTGACTCTTAACCAGCTCCATCGCTCTCACCAGCCTCAACCGCTCTCACTAGCCTTACCCCCTCCAAACCATGTAAGTGACCATAGCGGTATCGTAGAGTACTTCCACTGTAGCTATGTTGCTCAGTACACCTGTGGCTAGCGCCCAGGTGGAACTTCAACAGGTTATGGGCCCCGGATAGCAGAGGGACTTGAGAAACACTGGCAACAGCGAGTACCTGCCCACTCTACCCTGGTTGGCAAAGAACCGATCAAAAGATCTAGGTTCTGAGTCTTACTTCTTCACATATGAACCTGGGAACGTCATTACGACAAGTACCTGTCATGAGGCGTCCCTAAGGGGATTGACCTAGTACACTCCATGTGGAAACGTTGATCGCACCTTGTACGTTTCTGACATATAAAGGGCTTTCCCGTGACCGCTATTCCTAAAGGGAATATGTCATAAGGAATCATTTAATTGTTTTCTTGAATCATATTCATAACACATCACTGATTGGGAACCCTTTTTTAGATTCATCTACAATGTCTACCTCTCGTTCTGCCCTCGACACAATCACTGCCTTTGACGGCATCGACTACCAGAGCTGGGCCGAGAAAATGAAGTCTTACCTCCTCCATCAAGGAGTCTGGCACCTTGTTTCTGGCGACATCCCCCGCCCTGTCATCGCCGACTTCACCACCACAGTCTCCACACCTGGGGCCACTGCTGCTGCTCCCCCTGTGCTGGCTACCACGGTCGACCAGCCCGGCTTCCGCAAGGAAGAAAAAGCCTGGATCAGGGACGATGACGTAGCTCTTGGGGCGATACGCCTGAAGGTCTCTGAGGCGATCAGACGCCACATCAAGGACGCCACTTCCTCAAAAGACACCTGGAAGTCATTAAAGGATGCCTACTCCAAGGTATCCCCGGCTGTCATCTTCAGCGACTTCAAGGCCGCCGCCACCTTCAAGCTGTCTGGACGCGACCCCGTGCCTGAAATCGAACGCCTGGGGTCTCTTTTCGCCCGGCTCGCCGATTCGAACTTTATCGTCCCTGATCTGATGCAGGCAATGATCCTGGCCAATGCGATTCCCGACGCCTGGTCGTCACTCTCCACCGCCCTTTTCCAGGTCTACGATGCCGACGATTTCACCTACAAAGCCGTCGCCGAGAGCATCATCTCGGAGTTCAGGCGCAAGTATTCGGTCGGGTCTACTCGGGCGTCCAACGAGCAGGCCCGGAAAATCTCCGGGACAAAGCGCAAGGGGCAGGACCCCAAATGGGAAAGGCAGCAAAAGCCGAGTACCTCGCAGAACGATGCTGACGAGCAGCCTAACTCGGCCAACCCAAGTACCGCTTCTGAGAAGAAGAAGGGAAAGGGACGCTGGCGCAATCAGAAGAAAAGCGCTAACAATGCGGACAACACGTCCGATCATGTGGAAGAAACAGTTGAGTTCGTTGCTCCTGCCATTCACTTCCCCCCTCTTCCGGCACCGTCCTTCACCACCATCACTGGCCACGGGAAAATGACAAGTACCGCACAGCCCGATTCCGGAAAAATGCAGTCGCTCCTGCAACGCATGAACCCCCCTCCGTCACAGTACACCGGGCTTCCTTCTGGAAAGCCGTCCGTGTGGAAAAAGAACGATCACATCCGCAAACTCGCGCGGAACATTGGTGCTCGTCCCTCTGGATCGAACCTTCGTATCCTAGATACCATCATTTCTGACATTGACGAAAGGCCGGCTAAACAGCGTCGCGTAGCCCCCTCGATAGAAGAATCGCTGAAGATGATGGACATCAACCAGGAACGAATGGGGCCGGATCAATTCGAAGATGGGCTTATTGAACTTGACGGTTCGTCATCTCCCTCTCCTGAATCTGACCAAATAAGGAAAGCTAAAAACACCTCCTTTCAGACGTGTAAAATATTAGCTAGTACTAGTGCAGAATGTATGGATCATATTGACAGCGATCTATATAAAAAATATACAAAGCACTTTGTGTCATGCACACACTGTAAGGAGAAAGAACGCGCACAATGGATCTTAGACTCCGGTGCCTCGTTACACTTTACCCATGAGTTCAAGGACTTTGCATACTACAGGCCTCTCAAGGCTAAGCCATTTGTCCAAACAGCTGCAAAGGGAAAGAAACTGGAGATACTCGGAGTTGGGGCCGTTCCAGTACGGCATACCCTAAATGGGGAAACTAAAACCCATCTCCTACGACCGGTATTTTATATTCCGGATATGGACACACGTCTATTGTCCCTAGGCGTCTTCCTTAACCATGGTTACAAAGTTGATGGAATGCGCGGAGAAATTAATATCTCTAAAGGGCTGAACAAAATACAGTTTTCGCCTCATTTCATCGGATAAACCATTTACTGGTTAGACACTGAAATACGCTATGACCAAATCCACGCGATCTCTAGCGAAATCACTGTTGAAACCTGGCATAAACGTCTTGGCCACCCAAATGACCAGGCGCTCAATAAAATTCCCACTAGTACCAAAGGAGTACCCAGAACGTTAGTACGTGAGAAATCACAGGAAAGCTGCACGGGGTGCCTCAAAGGGAAAATGCCGAATCAGTCATACCCCAATTCAATGACGAGGGCTGTCAAACCCTTCGACCTGATTCATTCAGACCTGAAACAGATATCCACGGCATCGTACCACAAGTACAAATACTTCCTCACGTTTCTGGACGATTTTTCATCTCATGTCTGGGTCGTCTTGCTTAGGAAAAAGTCTGGTGCCATCACGGCACTAAGACAGTTTCTTGCGATGATCCAGAACCAATTTGCCGCTACTCCTAAGAAGTGGCGAGTTGATGGAGGTGGAGAATTTGACGAATACAAAGATGTACTTGCCGATCATGGAATTCTGATCGACGTCACGCTCCCATATCAGCACCAGCAGAATGGTAGAGCAGAAAGAATCAATCGAACACTATGGGAAAAATCTCAGGCATTGCGCTTCGATGCATGCTTACCGCCCATGTGGTGGGAATTCTGTTTGGAACACGCAGCATTTCTCTATAACAGAACCCCCATGCAGCGTCTTGAATGGAAAACCCCTTACTTCAGGGTGACCAATGAGATCCCCGACATGTCCAGCGTCAGAGTATTTGGATGTCAAGCATATGTATATATCCCAAAGGAGAAACGTAGGAACTCCCTGGAATCAAGATCCCGATTGATGATTTATCTCGGATCGAAACCAGGGGTCAAAGGATACCGCTTCATGGATCCTGAGACCAACACAATTTTCATGGGAGGGAAAGCTATCTTTGATGAAAGCAAGTACCCTAGATGCCATATCGACCCGTTGCCAGAAAACCACCCAGAAATGGAAAACCCAGAGCCGGCTGATGAGTTTGAGGATCTCATTCCCCGCAGCAATGACGACGACAGTCACAACGAAACACCTCATAACCCAGTTCCCATTGAACAGGATCAACCTGAATCAGACAACGAAATGCCTGCCAGTGAGCCTGATGACGAACCGCGAGTACCCACTCCGGAACCCGAGCAAGTACCAGATCGACCGATCAGGGAACGACGAGTTCGGAAGATGCCAGGAAGCATCTATGGGGAAGACACTCCAGCGTCTGATCTTGAAAAATTAGATCGAAGACGGAGATTGGGCGGTCAAACGGCATGGATGAATGACCTCCTGATGGAGGCGATATCAGCTCAAGTTGGCATCATTGAAATGTCCCATAAAGACATATACCCTCTTCCAAATAAAGAAGACTGGTATGCGGCTGAACGTAAAGAGCTAGACATGCTCAAACGCCGCGGGGTGATCACGGAGCTAGTACCCCTGCCTGCAGGGAGGAAAGCTCTAAGGAACAAATGGGTTTATAACGAAAAATCCGACGGGCGTCTGAAAGCACGCCTTGTCGCAAAAGGCTTTTCACAGGTAGAAGGGATCGACTTTGATCAGATCTTCTCACCAGTCGTAAGATATGAAACCGTCCGACTAATACTGGCATTGACAGCCCTTGAAGGGTGGTTCATGACACTGTTGGACGTCTCATCAGCCTTCCTCTACGGAACGCTCCGAGAAGTCATTTACATGCGACAGCCTGAGGGCTACATAGTAAAAGGGAAAGAGCACCTCGTGTACCAACTATTCAAAGCTCTATATGGACTTAAGCAGGCCGCATTAGCCTGGTGGAGGGAACTTGATTCCTCCATGAAAAAGCTCGGCTTTGTCCGGCTTCACTCCGATGCGGGAGTGTTCATTCACAAAAGTACCAGCGGGGAAATTGTAATCGCTGTCATCTATGTCGACGACTCTGCTTTTCTCGGCACAAACCGGGAATATACGCTAGAGAAAAAGAAGGCCTTCATGACCACATGGGAATGTAGGGACCTAGGGCACCTTGTGCCTGATGGGGAACCGAAAGAATTTCTCTCTATCCAAATAAGGCAACACGGGAAACGTATCTTCATCGATCAAGTACCTTACCTTGAGAAAATACTCGAACAAATGGGGATGAGCGAATCTAACGCCACCCATACCCCACTTCCTACGGGCTACAAACCCATGATGTCCGAAGATGAACCCAATGCAGAACTTCGATCAAAGTACCAATCCATCATCGGATCACTTCTATATCTGATGATTGGAACAAGGCCAGACATCTGTTTTGCTGTGATCAAAATGTCGCAATTTTCCGCAAATCCCACCAAATGCCATTTAGAAGTGGCTAGGGATATTTGCAGATATCTGAAAGCGACAAAGAATTACGCAATCATGTATGATGGTGACTCAGGGAAAGGAATCTATGCATTCACAGACTCCGACTGGGCGTCAGATGAAAACACGAGGAGGTCTACCACTGGCTTCTTCATATCACTGGCATCTGGAGCAGTAACATGGGTATCATCGGCGCAAAAGACCATCGCCCTCTCTTCCACAGAAGCAGAGTATATGGCGTTATCAGACTGCAGTCGCGCAGCAACATGGCTGAGAAGGATGCTTGCCGAACTTGGAATACAGATCGGATCAGTACCGATCTACGGAGATAACAACAGCTCCGTCTTCATCGCATCCAACCCTGTAACTGAGAAGCGATCCAAGCACATTGACGTGCGATTCCACTTCGTCAGAGAAAAAGTCTCCGAAGGGATAATTACGGTCGAATTTATTGAAGGAGTGAACAACCCTGCAGACCTCTTAACTAAGAATCTGGGAAAAATCCTCTTTTCCAAGTTTATCCCGTACTTCGGATTGATAAAAAACTAGGTGAAACAAAGTACCTATATATATATGTGGGAAAAAGTAAGATGTATTTAGAAATATGTACTAAATATGGGGGGGTGTTGAAACTTTTCCCATCACGTAGATTAGATTAGATTAGATTACATCACGTGACCTTTACATATCTTCATTACATACTTGTTTGGTTGGTACAAACAGTAGTACGGTATATAAGACCAGGAAACTGTCAATATCAATAAGTTGTCTCTTGACTCTTAACCAGCTCCATCGCTCTCACCAGCCTCAACCGCTCTCACTAGCCTTACCCCCTCCAAACCATGTAAGTGACCATAGCGGTATCGTAGAGTACTTCCACTGTAGCTATGTTGCTCAGTACACCTGTGGCTAGCGCCCAGGTGGAACTTCAACACTAGCGAGATAAATAGTAAAATGAGATATGAAATAAGAGATAAAACGAGACACATGAATGATGAGCAATGATCGGGAGTAGTGATGAAGGATGAATGATAGTACCTGCGATCCGACGTGCGGAGTAGCAGATGGGGGTGGAGTCGTCGGATGCGGAGAGGCGGATAAGATGTCAGAGACAGCGGATACGATCAGAGGATGTCGGAGATGGTGGAATAGAAAGGAAAGGAAGAGTGAAAAGTGAAAGTGGTTGCCCTTACAGAATCTGCCAACACCTTCCTTCACCACTGTCACGGGCTCAGGACGCATCATTCCCTCCCAACAATCTTCTACTCGGACGACTGACCCTCATTGTCATCCTCCTCTCAAATTGCGGTTGACATCGAGTCCCGCTGAACATATCATGACTGCAGGTGTGAGAGAGCTTCTTGATCACATGACAAACACATCCGTGCAGCATTTCACAGGTGCTCCAGTTAATGAACCATCAATGTACCCTGAGATGCAGGCCACGCATGATGTCGTCACATCTCTTGGCATTGTGGGAACATCCCAGACCCTCCAAAATGTCAATAACATCATATACCCCAAAGACATTCTGGGGATATATTCAACTCCTGACAATGAGGTAATGGACGAAGCTTCCCTGTTTCTGATGGAATGCCAAGATTATGATGCCGATACGGTGATGGACTTCAATGAGGAATACGAGTATGATGAAGATGAACCTGGACCGTCCAAGCGGACCTGTTTCAGTTGGGCGGATGATGTCGACGATGAGCTTTTTGGAGGTTCGTCATGCAACGACCCAAGGTACGTTCTTTCACAAGTTTCACATGAGCACACAATGACAGAAGAACACACCCAGATTCGTGATGAGTCACTAGAACTGGGTTGTAGTTATTTAAAATTACCTGTCGTTGCTGCCTCCTTCATGGAGGAAATATATGATCATTTTGCCTCATGTTCAAAATGTAAGAACAAATCCAAAGATACTAATGACGCCAAGTGGATCATGGATTCCGGCACTAGTATGCACTTCACCGCAGAGATGAGTCACTTTGCAACGTACGAGGAAGAGAAATCTGTCCATACTGCCCAAACTGCTGGCAAAGCAAAGATCTCTATAAAAGGAAGAGGGTCCGTGTTTATCACTCACACGATACCATCACGTCAAGGAAAGCCAAGAAGTCTAACGACTCAGCTTTATCCGGTTCTACACATCCCAGAGCTTTCCACTCGCCTCATGTCGATGGGCGAAATTCTTCAAGAATCTGGATTAAATGTCGCTGGCTCAGCTGACAATCTTAGTTCCTTCAAAGATGGAAAGTGTGTACTAAGATGTGAACCTCATTTTCCCGGTTTGACCATATACTGGGTAAATACACACGTTGAACAAATCATGCAGCTAAATGCTAGAAATATCGATGTCTATAAAGCTGATTACAGCATTTGGCATCAGCAGTTTGCACACCCTGGTAAAGATGTCCTGAAAAAGGCACCCGACGCATGTGATGGATTCCCAAGGGATGTCCAATTTCCCCTTAAGGATAAGCCATGCCGTCCCTGCGCAGAAGCAAAGTTGAGGTTGAAAAGCTTCCCTCCTTCATCTTCACGTGCTTCCAGACCCTTTGAGTTGCTCCATTCGGACCTCAAAGAGTTCCCAATCGCCTCCTATCACAAATTTAAATACTACGTCAGCTTCTTCAATGACTATTCTGGGCATGCTTGGACGGTATTGTTGAAACTCAAATCCGATACCTCTGATGCATTCAAAAAGTGGACAACACTTATGAAAACCCAGTTTAATGCCCAATTTTGCTGATGGTGTTTTGATGGAGGGGGAGAGTTCAAAAAGGAAACTGGGGTAGTAAAATACCTCGAGGATCTTGGAATTGCCATGGAAATTTCAGCTCCAAATACACCCCAACAAAATGGTCGAGCCGAAAGGATTAACTGCACCATTGTAGAGAAAGCACAGGCGATGCAATTTGCCGCCTGCTTACCACAATCATGGTGGGAGTTTTGCGTTTTACACACCATGCATGTCTATAATCGCACACCAATTAAATGACTTTATTGGAAAACACCTTTTGAATCTCTAAAAGGGGAAAAACCGGATGTATCTAATCTCCATGTTTTAGGCTGCGCTGCCTATGTTTATATTCCTGAAGAACACCATGTGAATAAATTAAATCCACATGCAGAGCTTATGACCTTTATGGGTTTTAAACCAGGAATGAAAGCATATCAGTTAATGACTGATAAAAACAGTATCTTTATTGGTACTACCGCGGTATTCGATGAAACACTTTTTCCGAGGTGTCCGGATACCAAAGTGCCACAACACACACCCATGGGAAATGAGCCTTCCCATGATGAGTCTCAGGATGGCAGAAACCCTGATGACGATGTTGATTATGGGGAGCAACGGCACCCTGCGCAACAACAATGCGATATCAATCGCACATGCTCTTGGCGTGAAGCCGTGAATCGAGAGAAACAGCAGCGTGAACCTTCCTGGCTCTGCACTGTTCCCTGATCATGACAGGAAGAAGTGGAACCTAGTTCCCCCTTAGCCCCACCTGACGCAGGGCCTAGTGGATCTTCCGGTACTCCTCCTGATGACCCCAAAGTTCCTGATGACAAACCTTTGGAAGATACGGATGCGGAGAGCTTACTGCATGAAATGATCAATGATGTGGAGCTAGGTCCAAAAGCATTTAACTTGTACCTAGAACAATTAGTTCGGAAACGAGGGGGAGACACAAAACAGATCCCTGAGTTGAACGCGCTACTTGCATCAGCCATTCCTCACTCTGAATCTAATCTCTCACAGTTCCGTGATATCCGGGAGATGAAGTTTCGCAACATTGCCAGAATGCTGAAAAACCTCCAGGATGAGTGGTTGGACGCATGCCATAAGGAACTTGATAGCATCAAGCAGCATGATGTCTATGATCTAACACCTTTACTGACCAGACGGAAGGCCATTGGATCACGATGGGTCTTTGACATAAAGACTGATGGCCATAAAAAGGCTCGGCTTGTTGCACAAGGGTTCTCACAAATTGAGGGAATCAATTTTGACAAGGTATTCTCTCCTGTAGTTTGATTCAAGACAGTACATCTCATGCTCGCTACCGCCACACTTGAGAGTTGGGTGATTCTCACAATTGACGTAACTGCTGCTTTCCTTTATGGGAAACTCCAGGAAGAATTATACATGATGCAACCTGAAGGCTTCAAAATAAAAGGCAAAGAACTTCTTGTTTGGCGCCTGCATAAGGCTATTTATGGTTCAAAGCAGGCTGGACTTGCATGGTGGCATGCCATGGAGAAATCCATGAAGAAACTAGGTTTCCGAAGGGTCATATCTGACGCCGGAATCTTTGTTTTCTATTCCCCGAATGGAACCATCATACTAGCAATAATCTATGTCGATGATGCAATGTTCATGGGACCAGACGCTAAGCTTACAACTGTTAAAAGAGCCGAATTCATGGCTATTTGGGAATCTCGTGATCTAGGTGAACCCACTGAATTCTTGAGAATGCGCATCACGCATACCAAGAATACGATCATGATCAATCAATGTGCCTATTTACAGAAAGTAGTAGAGATTCAGCATGACAAATGCAACGATCACCAAGACTCCCCTACCTACCGGATACAAGCCGACAGCAAATGCTGGCACTGCCACTGCTGCGCTTCGATCACAATTTCAGCAGATCATAGAGTCTCTGCTATATTTAATGATCAGTACACGACCCGATATTGCCTTTGCCATGATTACATTATCACAGTTCTTGGCAAATCCTACCCAGGAACACATTGATAAAGCAAAGTATATAATCCGCTATCTCATGGGCACTTCTGATTACCGACTGACGTATTCCGGTGATCAAAATGTGGGCTTACATGCCTACATGGATTCTGACTGGGCATCCAACAAAATTAAGCGTCGAAGCTGCACCGGCTTTTTCCTGAATCTTGCAGGTGCTTCTGTAGGCTGGACTTGTCGTCTACAAAAAACCATTGCTCACTCATCTACTGAAGCAGAGTACATGGCGATGTCCGATTGTGGTCGCCAAGTAAAATGGGTAATCCAGCTCTTCCAGGAGATTGGCTTTCTAATGCAGAATGTCCCGATCTATGCTGACAATCATGGCTCAATCTTTATTGGGAACAACCCTGTACAGGAACGCCATACTAAACATATTGATCTAAGATATCATGTCATCCGACAATACATCTATTGTGGATTGATCACTGTAGAGTACATTGAAGGCACATCCAATCCCGCGGATATGCTAACTAAAAATCTTAGTCGGGAACTCTTTGAAAGATGTCGCCAACATTTAGACTTGACATTTTCATAATCCGATGTATACACATCGAGGGGGAGTGTTGAACGAATTCCACTCCTATAGATATTTCATCTATAGCGTCATGTGCTCAATCCCATGACATACAAATAATGTACAAATAAGTAGACTAGTATATAAGACTGTCCTTATTCTCTGTGCAATATAACACTCTTACCGAGTAACCCCCACTTTGCAAACACCTCTCAAAGGTTACTGTACTATTACGACCGGATGTTCAGTCACACATCACAGCCATTTTTTTCTGATATTTTCTTTGAATTCTTCTCGATTTATTGAGATTTTGGGGCTTTGTCGGAAAAACTTTTTGATCATGTGCATGAACACCCGGTTGTAATAGTACAGTAGTAGTAAGGTTCCCCCTCTATCATAGAACGAGGGTATGACCCATGCCATATAGCGCAGAGTGTGATGCATCATACGGCATGGAGGGACTATATCTTATTATTTAGTTGCACCCCCCTCCGGGGGGTGGGGGAGGGTGGAGATGGTATTAATTCTCCTTATAAGTATTATCTCTTGCATTCATTGAAATAATGGTCTATCTACAATATTTAGTTGCACCCCCCTCTGGGGGGTGGGGGGTGGGAGTTCAAGTCATAAATATTATTGTATCTTATACCATTCTATTGAATTATGTGTAAATTATTCATCTATGGCAGAGTCCTGTTATTATAGGCTGTCAGAGTAGTAATTGTACTCACAATATTAGACCACTGAAAACATCTCTGTATACAATATTTGCAGTTTTTCTATCTTCATTGCCTGCTGGGAGCAAAACTTTGATGTGATCACCGGAAGTACATCATGACAATGCGACATAGAGTTGCCCATGAGAAAAGACAGGTGTGCACAGATCAAGTCCTACATTTTTGACTGACTGGCCTTGGGATTTGTTGATTGTCATTGCAAATGCAAGACGGACAGGAAATTGTCTTCATCTGAGTGGAATAGGAAGTGTTTCTGCAGATGGTTCCAAAGTAATTCTTGGAATCAATGCCAGTTGTCCTGCAAACTTTTGATCACCACTAATGATTCTACATTTCAGAACACGTTGACCAACAGCAAGAACTATTAAATGTGTTCCATTGCAAAGACCTTTGGATGCTTCCAGATTACAAAGAACCATGAGGGGATATTGTTATGCGTAACAAACCGTTCCAAGGTTCGGGCAGAGTATGCAGGAAGATGGAAAGGCGAAGAACAATGTGATTGCTAAATCTAAGGAATGTAGCTATGGTACATGAGGTTTATATAGTACTGACTATGAGCGGTAGCGAATGAGTCAGTAACTGCGGAAGGCAGTGCGCATGAGTAAGGCGACCGCGGAAGGCTATGCACTAATGAGTAAGCTGACTGCGGAATGAGTCAGACAGCTGCGGAAAGCAAGTCAGCGCGGGAGCGAAGTATACTAAAGGAAATAAAGTATAATACGATATGTGTAAGCGGGGGCCGATGAGTAAAAGTGAAAAAGTAAGCATATACGTCCGTAGTCGTTAGTCCGTAACATGTTCCCCTCCTCAAGGTCTGTGTTCTCACAGATTACCTACTCCCATCCATCGTTGCCATTTGGATCGGCCCAGGCAGGGTCAACTCGGTTACCCCAATCCTTTATCAGTTCATCGTTTACCGTCGTGGCAAACTCTAAACCTCGAACGGCGAGGCGAAGGCGTCGATTCTCGACAGCAAGGGTGTTGGTATAGTTTTTGAGGATGAGCTTCTCCTCAGCAGTGGGGGCGGTTGGCAAATCGGAGAGGGTATGAAGGCGGATATGCATCTGCCGGTGGAGGATGTCGGCGATGGAGGTTTCGAGCGCATGGATCTGGTCGCACATGGAGAGCGCTTCGCCGATGAGGGTGGTGATGGTGGGGTTGATATCGGAAGCATCGGTGGAGGCGGCGGTGATGTTGGACATGGCAGAAATGATGTTTGAAAGGTATAAGAAAAACGGCGTGTTGGGCGAGAAGAGTTGGAGCGGGGAACTTGATGTGACAGAAGTCGATGTGGAAAATGGCTCTCAAAGTTTGTTCTTTTATCGTGGACGCGATGGATTTTGCCGATGAAAATCTCAGATCAAGTCTTGAGTGTTCTGAACATTAGTCCGAGGTTCCCACGTGTTCTCTTCTGGGCCATACCCTTCCCATTGGACAAGGTACTGGATCTTTCCACGGAATTTCCGAGAGTCCAGGATCGTGGAGACATGGTATTCTTCTCGTCCTTCGACGATGATCGGATCAGGGGCTGGCTTCTTTTTCTGAATGGCATACTTCGGGGTTTTGTATGGCGATAACAGGGTCTCGTTGAACACAGGGTGGATCATTTTCCAGGTTTTGGGAAGATCAAGATGGTATGCGCTAGCTCCTTTCTTCTCTAGGACTTTGAACGGTCCGTGTCGGAGGGCGTCAAGTTTCTTTGAGGGACGATCAGTCCTGATGTTAGTCCCTTCCAGCCACACCTTGTCTCCGATGCGGTAATTCCGAGATGGGCTTCGTCGTGTGTCAACTGTCTTCTTCATCTGCTCCTGTGCCTGTTTCAGTGCTGCGTTGGCTTCTTCTCGTGCCTGTTTGAGTTTTTTCAAGAAGTCCTTTGCCGCTGGATTGGTGTCTTCCAACACAAGTTCTCCCTTCCAAGGATGCAGACCGTAGTTGAGATAGAATGGTGTGTACTTTGTCGCTTGATGTTCTTTGTCATTGTACTGGAATTCTGCGATTGCGATCCATTCCGCCCAATCATCTTGTAGATGGTTGACAAAGTTTTGTAAGAACACCTCGGTTTCCTGATGCGATCGTTCGGCTTGTCCATCAGTTTGTGGATGGTACGCAGTGGACAGGTTTCTCTTGATTCCCAACATGCGGCAAAGTATCTCCATGAACTTCGCGGCGAACTGTGGTCCTCTGTCGCTAATGATCTTCTTAGGGATCCCATGAAGCTTCCATATCTGGTCCCGATAGATCTTGGCTAATCCTTCAGCCAATAGTTCCACGGTTGTCGGGATGAGATGAAGCATCTTTGAATGTCTGTCCGTGATGACCAGAATTGCGTTCTCCCCATCAGATTCTGGTATCGGTCCCACGACGTCAATCCCTATGTCTTCCCATGGTTGACTTGGCGCGGCGTTAGGGTGCAGAGGGGCGTGTCTCCTTTGGCGGCTGATCTTGTTACGTTGACAGGTGTCACAACCTTTTACATACTTCTTTACGTCATGTAGGATGGTGGGCCACCAGTAGGTGCGAGTGAGGAGTTCATGTGTTCGATACTGTCCTGGATGTCCTGCCACTGGTGCGTCGTGCGCTTCAAATATCAGTTCTTGGCGCAATTGTGGGTCTGGTGGAACATAGACTCGTTCTCCTGCGTAGGTGATGCCATTTTCCTGCTGGTACCAGTGAGGATTCTTCTTCAGACCCTGGGCTACTTCTGTCTCCATGCGATTCGAGGCCTTGATGCGTGCGATCCATGGGTTTTCGATGGTTGTGATGTTTCCGATTTTGATGGAATCAGATGTTTCACCCCCTTCAAAGAATTGTTCCTCCGTGAACATCTCCATTTGTATCACATCTTCTGATTCCAATCGTTTCAAAAATAGTCCCTCCTTGAGCATTTGGTCGCTGTCCTGCGGCTCGAGTTCCGTCTCATACCAGGGTAAACGTGACAGGATGTCTGCTTTCGTGTTTGTCTTCCCAGGTACATGTCGCAATTCGAAGTCATAGTCTTGTAACTTCATCTTCCAGCGCCTCTGTCGTTGGTTTAGGTCCTGAGGACGCCGGAAATACTCCAGGTTTTTGTGATCGGTTAAGATCTCGAAACGTTCCTTGGCTTCAAGTAGATAATGTCGCCAGTCCTTCAGTGCTTCCATGACTGCCAAGAGTTCCTTGTCATATATCTCGTAATTTTGTTTGGCCGCGGACATGGTCCGCGACAAGAACGCGATAGGATGCCACTTGTCGTCTTGTTTCTGTGAAAGTACCGCTCCAATCGCATAACCCGATGCATCGGTTTCGACCCTGAACTGTCCGTCCGGTTTGGGCAATGCCAAGACTGGTGCCGTCGTGATTGCCCGTATGAGACCTTCAAATGCTTCTTGCGCCGCTGGTCCCCACGTGAATGCTGTATTTCCCGTAAGTGTTGTGAGTGGCTTTGCGATGTTTGAGTATCCTTCAATGAAGCATCGATAAAAATTGGCAAATCCCAGGAACCTCTGGACTTCCTTTTTTGATGTGGGTACTCGCCAGTTCTGGATTGTGTCCACCTTTTCAGTTTCCATCTCAACACGTCCTTCTCCAATGACATATCCCAATATGGGGCATTTCGTTGCTTCCCAAAGACACTTCTTCTCCTTTAGGAACAGGTCATTGTCTGACAGAATCTGCAAGATCTCTTCGGTGTTCCGGGCGAGTTCTTCTTTGGTTTTACCAATAACCACTATGTCATCCATGTAAATCACACAGATGCGCCGACGGATCTGATCCCTGAATAGGCTGGCCATCATCCGAGAGAACGTTCCCGGGGAGTTGCAGAGACCGAAAAACATGACCAATGGTTCAAACAATCCTCGGCTGGTCAGGAAGGCGGCTTTCCATTCGTCACCCTTCTTGATCCGCACGTTATTGTATCCCCACATGATGTCCATTTTGTTGAAGTAGACTGTGTCCTTCAATACATCCAAGAGGTCGTTGATGTGTGGGAGTGGGAATTTGTCCTTAACCGTGAATTTATTGACCGTGCGATAGTCCTGTACCAATTGTTTGGAACCGTCTTTCTTGTTAATGAAGAAGCAGGGTGATGCATAAGGGGATTTGGACGGTCGGATCTTTCCGGTTGCCAGGCCTTCATTGATGAACCCGTCCAGTTCTTCTTGCTCCTTTTGGGTCATAGGGTACGTGTTTCCCCCTAGCTCCTTTGGTGCGTCCGGTGTAAGTTCGATGCCGTGGTCCCATTCTCTTTCCTTTGGGATCTTGTCAAAGTTTTCTTTTTCAAAGAGATGGGCAAAACGTTCAACATATGAGGGTCGTTTGGTTGTGGGAGGTGGTGTGGGAGTAACTGCTTCCAATATGGGGTCTCCGGGCTTCCATTTCTGATCCGATTTCTTGGGCGCGTCCTTGTCTCGTACTTCCACCATGCGAACCCGATGTTTGCGACCATTAAGGTTAACCCTGAAATCCGAGTGTTTGGTTTGACATGTTGATGGGCACCGGTTGAATGTTACAGCGCCGGTCGTCCAATTGATTGTGGGGTTGTGGTGCACCAACCAGTCATGTCCCAAAAGCATGTCCGTTCTCCCAATGTCCAATACCATTGCTTCCATGGTTTCCTGGTGTGTTCCCAAGTCCAGCTTGACTTCGGCAAGTTTTTCTGCTTTCTGTTGTCGGTTCGGCGATCCATCCGCATTTAGGATTGATATGGGCTTTATTCCACGTGTGGGAAGGTTCTGTTCGCGTACTATTCTGGGATGGATACATGTGCGTTCACATCCGCTATCAACCTCGGGTCGAATGGCCTTTGGTCCTCGTCGTGTTTTGATCTGAGCTTGCAGCTTGATCTCTCGTCGTTTCGGAGGTTTATCTCCCTTGACAATCTTAGTTGACGCAACAGCTCGCTTTGCAGGGATAACATAAGTTATATTGTCTGTAGCTGCACCAGGCAAGCGAGTTCGTTTAATGGATAAGGGTCGCGACTTAGCGTCGTTTAATCGGACCCTTCGGGAAAATCCTTCTCATCGGTCTCTATGGTGATGGTTTCATCATCATCGGTATCTCCATCAGACACCTTCCTAATCTTTCCAGAGTTCTTCTTCGGCTTGCGGCAGTTGCGCGCGATATGTCCTTCTTGGTCGCAGTTGAAACACTTACGACCATCTTTCTTCTTTGGGGCTTTGCAGTCTTTGGCAAGGTGACCAAAGCGCTGACAGTTGTAGCAACGGGCTACTCCTGCTTTGTCGATCTCCATGGCTTTGCCTTGACCACCATAAGTGGTGCCCGATCCGGTGCGTGTGTCGCCACCCCCTCGGATGACTAATGCATGTCCCTCCATCTGTCGTCCCTTGTTTCGGATCTCCTTTGCGTAATCAGTGTACGTCTTGCCATCGCTAGCCACTTGTTCAGAGATTCTGCGGTTGATGTTCTTTTCCAGGATGTATTTCCCAGTTTCTTCGCCAAGGTTTGACAGCTTCAAGAGCTCTTCGAATTCGTCCAAGAATTCGTCGATGGTGCGTTTCTCCTGTTTCAGGACTTCGAGTCTCGCCTTGGCCGCTGCCGACTTGTTGGCAATAGAGAATCGCTGAAAAGCGAGTTTGTGACGAGCGCCGAAAATGCGAGAGACTCTGGTCAGAGCTCTACAAACACCTCAAACACCCAACAACACTCTCAACAAATAGTTCTAGGGGTGGTGGGAAAGAACCACTTATTTCGTAAGTAGGTTTGGTTTGTTTGCCTTTGTAGAATGTCAACTCGCGAGCGCGCGTCGATATTCTGAGTGTAATTCAATAATATAAAATTAAGGAATTGGATTTTTGTCACGGAGACGGTTCACTGAGCGCACGGAGCTAAGAGACAGAAGAGGGGGCCTCGTTCTAATCTACTGTACATGGCAGGAAACTACGGGCCTTTATACACAGAGAGCATTCAAAAATAAATAAAGTTTATCACAAGTAAATGTCCAAAATCAAATAGGTAACTAATTTAATAGCCTTCCGAAGCTTGGTATATGTTATTTCCATAAGTTTTCCATTCGTCGAGAGGGTTACGGAC
This sequence comes from Entoloma clypeatum, assembly GCA_963565915.1. Classification (NCBI taxonomy): domain Eukaryota; kingdom Fungi; phylum Basidiomycota; class Agaricomycetes; order Agaricales; family Entolomataceae; genus Entoloma; species Entoloma clypeatum. Next base: position 1,210,834 of record OY751490.1, on the reverse strand, counting down.
CCTAGCGGAGCGGAGTGTTGTCAATGCGTCCACGCGCGAGCATTCTAGAGCGCCGCATCAATATTGATCGGGACGATCAAATCCCCGGTTGCCATCGATCAAGGGTCCGAAGTGTCAGGACTGGATCCTGTCCATCAAAAGCGATCAACGACCCCGTTTCCAGGGTGCATTCTATTTCCGGTAAGTTCACATGGCTCGGCATCACGGCATCAGTGATCGACCGCCTTGTTCTGTGATGCGTTCGGTACAGTGCATCGCGTTCGAGATAATAAATCCCCCATGCCTCCGATTGTCCATATATAGTAATAGTCAATGGATAGGGTGATAGACCATAGAATATTGGTATTAATGTTGGGTCCCCTCAATGGTCTTATCCATTAAGAATAGAATTATTGTGTCAAGTCTATGGTTAAGCCCTCAGAATGTGACTGTTCCCATGATCATGACTAAAGGTGGTCCAGTGGTATGTAGACTCTCTAGGTAGCCAGTAGTACCATCAGTTCCAATAGAATGTGTTTAATGGGAGCAACATTATATTCTTTTATTGATAAAAGTGTGGGATTTATGCATTTTCATGCACAGCCGCACAGCGGTCGTATCATCTCCCCCACACTAAAAACAGATTGTCCCCAATCATCAGGGTGGACTGTTTTCGGGTCAACAGGTTCATTATTTCGTCAAAATCTTTTAAGTTTATTTCGCATTTTTCCCTTTTTATTTACTAGTCCGGGTTAATGGACGAGCAAACGGCGGGGTACTCTCTTTGCATCCAGTGACAGTGCGGACCATCGGAGAGCTGCAACAGCTCTGCCTTCAGTCGAGCATGTGTGAGTGGCCCGGTGTTTACTATGCTTGACGCCAGTTCTCACGGTTCCGTTTGTAGCAACTCATTTAAGTCGCGTGCATCAGGTGATCAATTGGTCATCCGTTGATTCGGTCACGGTATCAACGATGAGCGGTGAGTGCTTCCGTCCTCGTTGCTCACTCCGTCGGGATCCGTTCGACATCCTCAGGTGAGTCCTGTTTCATTCTGTTTTATTCCATTTAATTGAAGTCCTCAAGACTTCGACACCGGACGTCAAGTCCATTTCCACTCAGCATGTTTCATTTCCGAATTCCGAGCCGCCGCGCGAATGCTCTCAATCAACAATGCGCGGTGCGTGGGACTTTGTCCTTGGTCTCTTTTGCTTCCGTCTCTCACTTCGTCGAGTTTCGTTCGACACAGTGGGTAAGTCGGGTCTTCTTTCATTCTATTCATTTAATTCATTTGAACCTTTCCAGGTCCATGCAGATTTTGAACAACGGATCGTCAAGACCGTTCGAGCGAGCCGTTTCAGATTCAGGGCCGACGCGCCGGGTAGGGACCAGAGTGTTGGCGTGGGTCAATTTCGGTAGCCGGTGGGTCTTTGCATTGCATCAATGCAACCTTACGGGTACGCTGGTTTTTTTTTGTGCATAGATCGTTTGTTCAACACGATCGTCGGCTTCACCGACCCCGTCCGGTTTTGGATTCTGGATTCAGGAAAGACATGCTGTCTTTCCTGACGGCCCGACCTGGTGTGGTCGTTCCCGTTCGTTCCGGTACGGTTTCGTTTGTCCATATCAAGATCAAGAAATTTTCGTCCAGTGCACGCCTGTTACATTGGAACGGTACGATCTTCAACTGTCTCGATGTTGTTCAACACCGTTCGGTCAAAATCGCAAAATCTCAGGCCAAGTCCAGCCGTTCGCGAGCCGGCGATAGACCGAAATCGAGCTCAGGCGTTGTCAATCACCAAGTACCCGACAATCGATCCGGCGGTAAGACTTTGTCAATCTCAGAGGGGCGAGACAGGGCAAGACAAGGTGTGTAATCACACTCCTCCCTCCCCAGGCAAGAAGATCTGACTCTCCGAGTCATAGCGTTCCAGCACGTCAAGCTCGAACTCAATGCATTTCAAGTCCACGTCTACTGAGCGTCTCCGGTTGCAAGTCCAGCTCGTTCTGCGCGATACGAAGCACGGCGGACACACGTTTACTGTCTACCAGACGAGGTATGCCGTCCTTTTGTTCACTTGTCGCCCTCCGTTTAATGGCAGCCAATCAAGGTGCGGGGATGCTTTCAATAGCAATCCTAGGGTTTTGTTTCGAGGCAGAGAGGCCGGGTAAGCTCCTCTGAATGTTTATCTGACAGGGATGACTCGGCAGAGGCTACCAGTTCGAGAGGCGCTGCTTGGTACGGGCAGAACCGGGACACCATCAAGTCCTTACGACCAGGTATGTTCATTGTACATGTATCACCGCCTGTCACATTCAATTCGGCAAACTGTTTGCTTCGTTTTCGGCCAAACGGCGACAGTACCAAAGTCCTCAAGACCAGGTACGTTGTCCTTACATCCAATCATAGTCATTTTCGGTTCACAAACAATTTCCAGCATCCTAGGGACGTCAATAAGTACGAACGTCTCATTTCAACTGTGGGGCGGTGGGCGGGCCTTTCGGGTCGTTGCAGAAGGTAGAACAAGCTACGGTCTGCTCGCATATGAGGCGTGTCACCTTCGCGGCAACACGCGGTGTTTTGAGAGGGCGAGTAAGGTACGTCTGCCTTATCGTCCGTTCCAGAGTCAAATCTAACAGCTCGTTCTCATTCAGGATGGCTGCGTAGGCGTTGTACACTGGAGTAGCCACGGACGTCGTCCTTTTCGCATTCGCTATTTTATTTCACAAGACGACCCACTCGGAGTAGTACTCCCAGTGCGGTATGGGTCAGTCAATCCTCGCCAGAGTAGTACTCCCCGCGACGGAACACGTTTGGTGGATTCGTAGGTTGACGAGGGCGTCTTCGACTTGGCTAGGTGTCAGTCCTTGCCTCGTTGGTTGAGCAGGTGCGTACTTTCGATCAAATCTCACCCTCATGCTCATTTTCGTTCCATAGTTCATGTTTACCGTCAATGTTCATTCAAGAACATTGAGGAATGGTCCGTACATGTTAGATCTCCACTCAGATTCGTGAGGTGAGTCCGTTCCTTCGTTGATAAGCTGTCAAGCTTAGCATAAACGCTAGTCCAGCGTTACCGAATCAAACGAGCGACGTTGAGGGGATTTCCTCTGACAAGCTGGGGACGTTGGGCTAGTCGCCCTTTTGTGTCAAGTCTTTTGCCATGAGACGAAGGCCTTCAGTGTCACGTCACCGCGTCTTCTAAGGCAATTAGGGTGCGTCTTTCTCTTTGCCTTTATCACGAAAACGTTCCAATGTTCCATTCTATTTACAGTGGTCAGTAAAGCTGTCTCCGCTGGTCCACATCATAGACTTCGCTTTTTCGGAGAACCAGGTGCGCAACTCGGTGAAATTACACCTTATTCGTAACTTCTAATTCATAGTTCAGTTCCACAGTCAGTATTCAATCAAGAACAACACGACGGGCCCTGTGCGATGTAATTTCAATAATCGCAAGGTGGGTTCAACCCTTTTCTATGCGGCGCTGAAACAATCAAACTGAATTCGTCGCTAGTCCATCATCAGAATCAACTGGCGATGTCTTTGGCATTTCAAGACACCAGAGTGTCCCTCTCGTCGTTCCAGCGGGTCAGGCGCGATCGGTCTAGCCTTTCCATCGTGAAGGCCTTTACGGTAATGAGTGGGCTTTCGGCGCCACGTCATCAGCACGAACGGTAAGCCTTGTCAAATTTCGTTGACTTTTGAGGCGAAACGCTCAATCGTTCCTTGCCCCACAGGTCTATTCTTTTGAAGGTTCGGAGTGGAAACATTGGCGATCTATTTCGTAGATAATAGTAGTACCTGTAGTTACAGATATTTCGTATCCTGTAGTCACAATGTACATTTTCATCCATACGATCTGCGGTGAGCTAAGATCCAGGGCCAGGATGCCAAGGTATGGCTTCCGGTCTACTGCCTTATAACTGATTCAAGTCTGGCTCATCGTCGAGGTATGTATCATTATCGTCCAGTTGATCGTGTCTAATGTTCTCAAATTAGATGTCCAGTTGAGGCTTTCCAGTCCCTTCGGATTCTATGTTCAAATCCTCCGGACTTGGTTGTTCAATTTTCCCTTTAGCGGAGACATCTCGGCTGCAAGTTTGAGATGGTTTGCTTGGTATAGGCCGAATCTCAACGCACTACTGAGTCCTCAAGACTAGCTGCGTGGTTCGTGCCTTTGATTTCATTAATTCCGAGTGCCAGTTCAATTGGTTCCTTGACGAACCTGTCTAAGTCCGTCTTGGTCCGTTCTTTTCCGATGAGCTTTTTAATTCGATTTTTCTAAGTTTCCTACAGATACATGTCCAACATCGCCATCCGACTCATTTCATAGAGCGCGGGTCGCGATTATTGAGATCCTTGTAAGGCCTTCTCGACACTTTCCTGAGTCGAAAGGTTCATCATTCTGGCTAACATTGTCATGAACTCCATAGATTTCGAATCAACTGTCATTGGTGTTGAAACTTTTCCCATCACGTAGATTAGATTAGATTAGATTACATCACGTGACCTTTACATATCTTCATTACATACTTGTTTGGTTGGTACAAACAGTAGTACGGTATATAAGACCAGGAAACTGTCAATATCAACAAGTTGTCTCTTGACTCTTAACCAGCTCCATCGCTCTCACCAGCCTCAACCGCTCTCACTAGCCTTACCCCCTCCAAACCATGTAAGTGACCATAGCGGTATCGTAGAGTACTTCCACTGTAGCTATGTTGCTCAGTACACCTGTGGCTAGCGCCCAGGTGGAACTTCAACAGGTTATGGGCCCCGGATAGCAGAGGGACCTGGGAAACGCTGGCAACAGCGAGTACCTGCCCACTCTACCCTGGTTGGCAAAGAACCGATTGAAAGATCTAGGTTCTGAGTCTTACTTCTTCACATATGAACCTGGGAACGTCATTACGACAAGTACCTGTCATGAGACGTCCCTAAGGGGATTGACCTAGTACACTCCATGTGGAAACGTTGATCGCACCTTATACGATTCTGACATATGAAGGGTTTTCCCATGACCGCTATTCCTGAAGGGAATAAGTCATAAGGAATCATTCAAATTGTTTTCTCGAATCATATTCATAACATATCACTGATTGGGAACCCTTTTTAGATTCATCTACAATGTCTACCTCTCGCTCTGCTCTTGACACCATCGCCCCCTTTGACGGCATTGACTACCAAAGCTGGGCCGAAAAAATGAAGTCCTACCTCCTCCATCAAGGAGTCTGGCGCATCGTCTCTGGCGACATCCCCTGTCCCGAGATCGCCGACTTCACCACTACGGTCTCCACTCCTGGTCCCACCGCCGCTGCTCCCCCTGTGCTGACTACCACGGTCGACCAGCCCGGCTTCCGCAAGGAAGAAAAAGCCTGGATCAGGGACGACGACGTAGCTCTCGGGGCGATACGCCTGAAAATCTCTGAGGCGATCAGACGTCACATCAAAGACAGTACCTCGGCGCTTGGCGCATGGAAAACGTTGAAAGACGCCTACTCCAAGATATCCCCGGCGGTCATCTTCGGCGACTTTAAAGCCGCCGCCACCTACAAACTGTCTGGACGCGACCCCGTCCCTGAAATCGAACGCCTGGGCTCTCTCTTCGCCCGTCTCGCCGATTCAAATTTTGTCGTCCCCGATCTGATGCAGGCAATGATCTTGGCCAATGCGATTCCCGACGCCTGGTCATCACTCTCCACCGCTCTCTTCCAGGTATACGACGCCGATGACTTCACCTGGCAGGCAGTCGCCGACAGCGTCATCTCGGAATACAGGCGCAAGTATTCGGTCGGGTCTACTCGTACGTCCAATGAGCAGGCCAAGAAAATTTCTGGGACAAAGCGAAAGGGGCAGGACCCCAAATGGGAAAAGCAGCAAAAGCCGAGTACCTCACAGAACGACGCTGACGAGCAGCCTAACTCGACCGACCATAGTACCGCTTCCGAAAAGAAGAAGGGAAAAGGACGCTGGCGCAATCAGAAGAAAAGCGCCAACACTGCGGACAACACGTCCGACCATGCGGAGGAAACGGTTGAGTTTGTTGCTCCCGCCATACACTTCCCTCCACCATCCTTTACTACCGTCACCGGGCGCGGAAAAACGATAAGTACCGCCCAGCCAGACTCTCAGCGGATGCAGTCGCTCCTTCAGCGAATGAACCCGCCTCCATCCCAGTACACCGGGCTTCCTTCGGGCAAGCCGTCTGTGTGGAAGAAAAACGACCATGTTCGCAAACTCGCGCGCGGCATTGGTGCCCGCCCCTCAGGGTCAAACCTTCGCATTCTGGATACGATTATCCCAGAAGAAAACGAAAGACCGTCCAAGCAGCGTCGAGTTACTCCGCCGCTGGACCAAACCCTTAGGATGATGGACATAGACCATCAAAGCGAGCGGATGGGGCCGGACCAATTCGAAGATGGGCTCATTGAACTTGACGGTTCGTCATCTTCCTCTCCTGAATCTGACCAATTAAGGAAAGCTAATAACACCTCCTTGCAGACGTGTAAAATATTAGCTAGTACTAGTGCAGAATGTATGGATCATATTGACAACGATCTATATAAAAAATATACAAAGCACTTTGCGTCATGTACACACTGTAAGGAGAAAGAACGTGCACAATGGATCTTAGACTCCGGTGCCTCGTTACACTTTACCCATGAGTTCAAGGACTTCGCGTACTACAGGCCTCTCAAGGCAAAGCGATTTGTCCAAACAGCTGAAAAGGGAAAGAAACTGGAAATTCTCGGAGTTGGGGCCGTTCCAGTACGGCATACCCTAAATGGGGAAGTAAAAACCCACCTTCTCCGACCTGTATTCTACATTCCGGACATGGACACGCGCCTATTGTCCCTAGGCGTCTTCCTTAACCACGGTTACAAAGTAGACGGAATGCGTGGAGAAATCAACATCTCCAAAGGACAGAACAAAATACAGTTCTCGCCTCACATTCTCGGACAAACCATTTATTGGTTAGACACTGAAATACGCTATGACCAAATCCACGCGATCTCTAGCGAAATCACTGTCGAAACCTGGCATAAACGCCTTGGCCACCCAAATGACCAGGCGCTCAATAAGATTCCCACCAGTACCAAAGGAGTACCCAAAACGTTAGTACGTGAGAAATCACAGGAAAGCTGCACGGGGTGTCTAAAAGGGAAAATGCCGAATCAATCTTACCCTAACTCGGTGACAAGGGCTGTCGAACCCTTTGATTTGATCCATTCGGACTTGAAACAGATATCCACGGCATCGTACCACAAGTACAAATATTTCCTTACCTTTTTGGACGATTTTTCATCCCACGTCTGGGTCGTCTTGCTTAGGAAGAAGTCAGGCGCCATCACGGCGCTGAAACAATTCCTTGCGATGATCCAGAATCAATTTGCCGCTACCCCTAAAAAATGGCGGGTTGATGGAGGTGGAGAATTTGACGAATACAAGGATGTACTTGCCGATCATGGAATTCTGATCGATGTCACGCTCCCATATCAGCACCAGCAGAATGGTAGAGCAGAAAGGATCAATCAAACACTATGGGAAAAATCTCAGGCATTGCGCTTCGATGCGTGCTTACCGCCCATGTGGTGGGAATTCTGTTTGGAACACGCAGCATTTCTCTACAACAGAACCCCCATGCAGCGTCTTGAATGGAAAACCCCTTACTTCAGGGTGACCAATGAGATCCCCGACATGTCTAGTGTCAGAGTATTTGGATGTCAGGCATATGTATATATCCCAAAGGAGAAACGTAGGAACTCCCTGGAATCAAGATCCCGATTGATGATTTATCTCGGATCGAAACCAGGGGTCAAAGGATACCGCTTCATGGATCCTGAGACCAACACGATTTTCATGGGCGGGAAAGCTATCTTTGATGAAAGCAAGTACCCTAGATGCCACATTGACCCGTTGCCAGAAAACCACCCAGAAATGGAAAACCCAGAGCCGGCTGATGAGTTTGAGGATCTCATTCCCGGCAGCAATGATGACGATAGTCACAATGAAACACCTCATATCCCAGTTCCCATTGAACAGGATCAACCTGAATCAGACAACGAAATGCCTGCCAGTGAGCCTGATGACGAACCGCGAGTACCCACTCCGGAACCCGAGCAAGTACCAGATCGACCGATCAGGGAACGACGAGTTCGGAAGATGCCAGGAAGCATCTATGGGGAAGACACTCCAGCGTCTGATCTTGAAAAATTAGATCGAAGACGGAGATTGGGCGGTCAAACGGCATGGATGAATGACCTCCTGATGGAGGCAATATCAGTCCAAATTGGCATCGTTGAAATGTCCCATAAAGACATATACCCTCTTCCAAATAGAGAAGACTGGTATGCGGCTGAACGTAAAGAGCTAGACATGCTCAAACGCCGCGGGGTGATCACGGAGCTAGTACCCCTGCCTGCAGGGAGGAAAGCTCTAAGGAACAAATGGGTTTACAACGAAAAGTCCGACGGGCGTCTGAAAGCGCGCCTCGTCGCAAAAGGCTTCTCACAGGTAGAAGGGATCGACTTTGATCAGATCTTCTCACCAGTCGTAAGATATGAAACCGTCCGGCTAATACTGGCATTGACAGCCCTTGAAGGGTGGTTCATGACTCTATTGGACGTCTCATCAGCCTTCCTCTATGGAACGCTCCGTGAAGTCATCTATATGCGACAGCCTGAGGGCTACATAGTAAAAGGGAAAGAACACCTCGTGTACCAACTATTCAAAGCTCTATATGGACTTAAGCAGGCCGCATTAGCCTGGTGGAGGGAACTTGATTCCTCCATGAAAAAGCTCGGCTTTGTCCGGCTTCACTCCGATGCGGGAGTATTCATTCACAAAAGTACCAATGGGGAAATTGTAATTGCCGTCATCTATGTCGACGACTCTGCTTTTCTCGGCACAAACCAGGAATATACGCTAGAAAAGAAGAAGGCCTTCATGACAACATGGGAATGTAGGGACCTAGGTCACCTAGTGCCCGATGGGGAACCAAAGGAATTTCTCTCAATCCAAATAAGGCAACGTGGGAAGAGGATCTTCATTGATCAAGTACCTTACCTTGAGAAAATTCTGGCACGCATGGGGATGAGCGAATCTAATGCCACCCATACCCCACTCCCTACGGGCTACAAACCCATGGCGTCCGAAGATGAACCCAATGCGGAACTCCGATCTAAGTACCAATCCGTCATCGGATCACTCCTATATCTGATGATTGGAACGAGGCCTGACATCTGCTTTGCTGTAATCAAAATGTCCCAATTTTCCGCAAATCCCACCAAACGCCATTTAGAGGTGGCTAGGGATATTTGCAGATATTTGAAGGCAATGAAAAATTACGCAATCATGTACGACGGGGACTCAGGGAAAGGGATCTATGCATTCACAGACTCCGACTGGGCGTCAGATGAAAACACGAGGAGGTCTACCACCGGCTTCTTCATATCACTGGCGTCTGGAGCGATAACATGGGTATCATCGGCGCAAAAGACCATCGCCCTCTCTTCTACAGAAGCAGAGTATATGGCGCTATCAGATTGCAGTCGCGCAGCAACATGGCTGAGAAGCATGCTTGCCGAACTTGGAATGCAGATCGGATCAGTACCGATCTACGGAGATAACAACGGCTCCGTCTTTATCGCATCCAACCCTGTGACTGAGAAGCGATCCAAGCACATTGACGTGCGATTCCACTTCATCAGAGAAAAAGTCTCCGAAGGAATAATTACGGTCGAATTCATTGAAGGAGTGAACAACCCTGCAGATCTTTTAACTAAGAACCTGGGAAAAATCCTCTTTTCCAAGTTTATCCCGTACTTCGGATTGATAAAAAACTAGGCGAAACAAAAGTACCTATATATATATGTGGGAAAAAGTAAGATGTATTTAGAAGTATGTACTAAATATGGGGGGGTGTTGAAACTTTTCCCATCACGTAGATTAGATTAGATTACATTACATCACGTGACCTTTACATATCTTCATTACATACTTGTTTGGTTGGTACAAACAGTAGTACGGTATATAAGACCAGGAAACTGTCAATATCAACAAGTTGTCTCTTGACTCTTAACCAGCTCCATCGCTCTCACCAGCCTCAACCGCTCTCACTAGCCTTACCCCCTCCAAACCATGTAAGTGACCATAGCGGTATCGTAGAATACTTCCACTGTAGCTATGTTGCTCAGTACACCTGTGGCTAGCGCCCAGGTGGAACTTCAACAATTGGTAGGGGCTGAACGGCCGGTTGAGGTACGCTATGCAGGATTTGTGGGTCGACTGGTACTGACATGTCCACTTGTCCAGTTGTAGCCACCGCTTTCCACATGTCGCGTTCATCAGCCGCGCGTCTAGTCTTTTCCTGCAACTCCGAGATAAGTTTGTCTTGCTTATCTTGTACATTTGAATTGAATATTGGCCGCTGAAGGGTAACTATGCCGTCAGGCATAAGATCCACGATGTCATCGTCGGGGGGGTTCTCGATGAAGAACTGGCCCTGGTTATTCCATTGCCGATCTCGTATATTCCGATTCGATTGAAGTGTGACCAGGCCGTTCGGGGCTAGGTCCACGATTCCATCTTCGGGAAGGTTCTCGATGAAGAACCCCTCCTGGTGCTGGTCTGGTAAGTTCTGGTTGGATTGCAGCGTGATAATACCGTCATCGGGAAGATTTTCGATGACGAACTGCTTTCGGTCTTTCCAGAGCCTATCCACACGATCTTTCGGTGACAAGTGGAAAGGTTCCCTTGGAAAACCTTTTTCATCCACGTTTGTTCCTTTGCCGTAAGTCTCGATTTTTCCTTCAGCTCTGTCGGCAGCTAGGAATTGACAGTCGGCGACAAAATGTCCAACACTCCAGCAATAGTAGCATTTGCGGACGGATGTTAGACTCGGTCGGTTGGTCCTAGTACCAGCCTCGTCTTTGTGCCGCGAATTCAACAAGGTATGGATCGTTTCAATTGATCTAACCGTTTCTTCGTGTCGCTGACTATTTTCCTTAGACATGTTGACAAGTACGTCTGTCATCTTAGCCATCGATTCATTTAGATCCTCAAGGAGCTGCACCACCCGGTCAAAAGAGGTAGCAGACTCCATGGGTCTCGGTAAGCTCATTCTATTCAAATTGGTAGACCTAACAGCCATTCCAGAAGTACCAGCCGCGGTAACGGTACGGTAACTATCAGCTGATCGTACCAAGTCCTCCGAGACTTTGAGCAAGGTCTCGAAATCAATTGGGTCTGTATGGTGACGCGGATTTCTTTCCGGCTCTTTGCCAGTTGAACTAACGTCCTTCAGAGACTTCTGCGACATCTGCCACGTCACAGTCCTTTTCAATTCGGGGTCAAGACAGTTCAAAAACTTGGCAATGATTTCTCGATTCGAGATACAGCCTCCACGTAAGAGCTTTCGTCCCTCAAATTTAAATCCTCTGATGAACTCCAACATTACAGACAGATTCTCATTCGATAACGGAGTCGACTTAGCACACAACCTGTCAAGGCGCACGATCGATCCCTCGAGACTATCGGTCGCTTCGGGGTAGTGACTGATCAATTCCTCCGTGAAGTCTTCAAAGGAACCACCTTCTGACGGGTAAGCATCTAAGACAGTCCATTCATCTGCACTACGCTGATCAGCATAATATCTTAGCCAATCCTTCCTTTCTTGGTCATTCGAGACACTGGCACGTATCAACTCTTTCGCGACGTCCTCAATATAACGAAGTAATTCCTCGGGCCGATTCCTATCAAAGAACGGCGCCTTGGTATCTCGTCTATTGGGCATGCCTTTCTTAGAGTCTGGCGACATTTCGACAGTGTCCCTTTCTCGTTCAAGGTCTGGTTCAGGTGTTTCGGGTAATGGAGTAAGCGGGGGCAACGCTGACTTCGAGTTTGAACTTTCACCAGGTTTATTAGGTGCCAGTTCGGGTGCAAGGGGTATATGGGGCTTGTCAACACGACGGCTTTTGGTCATGTCGATGAGGGTTTGGTTCTAAGTCCGCGGAACGAACTCGAAGGGGGGGGGTTTTATTTGTAATTGAACAGGGACTTGGTTCGACAGTGTGGGTTCAGAATATTCCAGATATTCCTTTATTTGGGTCAAGGGTGCGTTTCCGGCCTTTGAATCGAGAAGATTCTTGGGCTAAGGTTCCACGTCCTTTAGGCGAAAAATTATGGTCGAGATATCAACCGACGGAGGGCACTTCGCATCTCAAACGACAAAGCACGATTATGGGGCGGGGAGGGCACAACTTCAAGAACGGAAGTCGGGGGGGGCAAACAGTTTGAACTACTATGAAACCACCCCTCGCGGTGGGCTCCAGATGAAAAGCGAGTTTGTGACGAGCGCCGAAAATGCGAGAGACTCTGGTCAGAGCTCTACAAACACCTCAAACACCCAACAACACTCTCAACAAATAGTTCTAGGGGTGGTGGGAAAGAACCACTTATTTCGTAAGTAGGTTTGGTTCGTTTGCCTTTGTAGAATGTCAACTCGCGAGCGCGCGTCGATATTCTGAGTGTAATTCAATAATATAAAATTAAGGAATTGGATTTTTGTCACGGAGACGGTTCACTGAGCGCACGGAGCTAAGAGACAGAAGAGGGGGCCTCGTTCTAATCTACTGTACATGGCAGGAAACTACGGGCCTTTATACACAGAGAGCATTCAAAAATAAATAAAGTTTATCACAAGTAAATGTCCAAAATCAAATAGGTAACTAATTTAATAGCCTTCCGAAGCTTGGTATATGTTATTTCCATAAGTTTTCCATTTGTCGAGAGGGTTACGGACCCTAGCGGAGCGGAGTGTTGTCAATGCGTCCACGCGCGAGCATTCTAGAGCGCCGCATCAATATTGATCGGAACGATCAAATCCCCGGTTGCCATCGATCAAGGGTCCGAAGTGTCAGGACCGGATCCTGTCCATCAAAAGCGATCAACGACCCCGTTTCCAGGGTGCATTCTATTTCCGGTAAGTTCACATGGCTCGGCATCACGGCATCAGTGATCGACCGCCTTGTTCTGTGATGCGTTCGGTACAGTGCGTCGCGTTCGAGATAATAAATCCCCCATGCCTCCGATTGTCCATATATAGTAATAGTCAATGGATAGGGTGATAGACCATAGAATATTGGTATTAATGTTGGGTCCCCTCAATGGTCTTATCCATTAAGAATAGAATTATTGTGTCAAGTCTATGGTTAAGCCCTCAGAATGTGACTGTTCCCATGATCATGACTAAAGGTGGTCCAGTGGTATGTAGACTCTCTAGGTAGCCAGTAGTACCATCAGTTCCAATAGAATGTGTTTAATGGGAGCAACATTATATTCTTTTATTGATAAAAGTGTGGGATTTATGCATTTTCATGCACAGCCGCACAGCGGTCGTATCATCGCGTAGCGATGTTGTCTGAGAACCCTAACCAGGTGATGTTCTCGCCATCGGTGGCAAGGTCGTCTAACTTGTTGCTGGCCCAGTGTTTACCGGACCCTTCCATCATGCGGGATAACACCGCAAGAATCTTCTGATCGTCGGACAGGCCCTTCTGGAACCTGATGTATAATTTGGTGGCTTTCCACCACTCGTCGAAGGTGTGTCTGTCTTTGAGCATCCCAGGATCTTTGATGATCTTGGATGTATCCATTGTTTGTACTGTCGGTGCTTCTGCCATGTCTAGAACCTGCGGAGTAGGAGAGGTGTCGGATTGTTGGGATGAAGATGGGGTTCGGGATACAGGTAGGGGTTGAAAATCAGTCCCTGTTCTAGGCATCTGTTCGGTATCTGACTGCGCGGAGTCAAAAGTAAATTCGTCAGGGGACTTGTTGGCGGAATCGGTGGCAAAACGTTCGGGGTATTTCCTCTGTAGATCTCTAAGGAATCTCTGTTCCTGCGCGTCTGTTGGTCGCGAGAAGGGGTCAAGTCTCTCGTTTCGTGCCCAACGGTTGTACTCGGTCTGTTGCTCGTTGGTGGTGAAGTGGGCATAGATCTGCTGCTTTGAGTAAGACGTGATGATGTGGCTCTGGGACGTCTCGATGTGAGCGTCCTAATCAATCTTCTGATAACGGTTGTCTGGACACCGATAAACTCTCTGATCTCTGTGATCCGACCTGTCTGAGGTCCTTCTTGAACGTGAAAGCTTTCGAGTTCGTTCTGTCGGGCGTTGTAGCGCGCGATCTGGTGTTGCCGAGCAAGATGGATGCTTTCTGCTATCTCGCCGTGGGGGCGATGCTCGTCGTTGTCTAGTTCTTCGTCAAGCACCTGCTGTAGGATGCGACGGATCTCCGATTCGATGTACTGCTGGATGAGTGTAAAATCGATACTGTTTCGAGGACTTAGCTCCTCCTGTCGGGCTTCTGGCGTGCTGAATGGGTTACTGGTGAAGTCTTCAAAGAAGCGCGACGTCTTGACTCGTCTGGTAGTTGCTCTCTTCGCTCTGGGCGAACCTAACGAGATTTAGCAACTTGTTATGCGTAACAAACCGTTCCAAGGTTCGGGCAGAGTATGCAGGAAGATGGAAAGGCGAAGAGCAATGTGATTGCTAAATCTAAGGAATGTAGCTATGGTACATGAGGTTTATATAGTACTGACTATGAGCGGTAGCGAATGAGTCAGTAACTGCGGAAGGCAGTGCGCATGAGTAAGGCGACCGCGGAAGGCTATGCACTAATGAGTAAGCTGACTGCGGAATGAGTCAGACAGCTGCGGAAAGCGAGTCAGCGCGGGAGCGAAGTATACTAAAGGAAATAAAGTATAATACGATATGTGTAAGCGGGGGCCGATGAGTAAAAGTGAAAAAGTAAGCGTATACGTCCGTAGTCGTTAGTCCGTAACAGATATCCAGTTTTCATTGTGAGTTTTGAGAGTGGTAAACCACTTGCTTTGAGTGAATTGAGAAATTCCACAGGATATGGCTGATTTGTTCCATTATCATCAAGGTTGACAGAATCTGCACTCAACATAACATGCTTCTCACAATTGGGATAAATTGTATCAAGTATAACATCATTAATAGCATCAACATCATTGTTTTTGGGAGACAAAATTGTTCTGTCCAAGAAGTACTGATCTTCTTTATCATTGTCTCCAGAGATGTTTGGATATGTTGATGCAATAAGATTGTCAAGTGTATTATCTGTGAAGCACATTTGCTCAGGTAATTGCACAGTATCTTGATTATCACTACTGGTTCCAGCTCCAATATTCAGCAGCCAAGCAGCATGTCTGTCACTGTCGGGAGTCCTGTCCAAGCGCATATTTTGTGTCAGATAGTGGACTTCCACCTGTCCCCAGAGATTGCCTTTGCAAAGAGAGGCATTGACAATTTGTTCTCTAGTTCCTTGAGGTACTACAGGAAGTGTTTGTCGAAAGTCACCACCAAAGACTACTGTTATTCCTCCAAAAGAGGATTGGGTTTGTCTAACAGATCTCTAAGACCCCAATCAACAGCATCAATAGCATACTTGTGTTGCATTGGAACTTCATCCCAGATAATAACTTTTGTCTTTTGTAAAACCTCATAGATTGGTAGACTGCGTTTGAGTGATGCGACAGATGTTTCATTGATGTGAATGGGTATTTTGAACCTTGAGTGTGCAGTTCGACCACCCTCAAGAAGCAATGCAGCAATGCCAGAGGATGCAACACACAATGCAACACCACCTTCCTCAGATCTAACTGTGGCAGCAATTGTATTACACAAAAAGGTTTTTCCACCACCACCACCACCGTGGATAAAAAGCATTTTTTCCAGGTTATTATTGACAGAATTGAGTACAGCATTATAAACAGATCGTTGTTCATTATTAAAAGACTGACAATTTCTTTCCACCAACTGAATGAGTTCATCATGATCATAGTCTAATTGTTCATGCAGTAGATAATTGTTGGAGAGATGTTGAACCCAGTCATTTCTAACAGGCAATGGCATGGGTGGAAAATCCTTCAAAGTTTTGCCAGACTTCATGAGAATATTGTTCAATAGATATAGTCCATAATCATAAATTTCATCTTCTGATAAATCATAGTTTGGAAGCATTCTTTCCAGTCTAACTCTCAGATCATCACATATATCAAGCTTGAATTTATCCCATAGAATATCTGGTTGAGCAGGAAAGCAGTTCAATAGTATAATAGCAAACAATGATCTGAGCAATGAGCCAGGCTGCATCTGTGTAGCCTCTCTCAAACACTGTTCCCACTCACAATCATCTTCCAATAACCCATGCTGCAGACAGACAGCTTTAAAAGAATCAAATGTCTCTCCATTGAAAGTACGCAGATATTGGAAAGAAGTAGCTCCAGGAATAACAGTCAATAATAGTCTTAGATAAAACCGCTCTCCTTGAGCAGGAGATGCAAAGTACATGCGTCCAATAGCAGGTGGACTCCTAGTCCGAAGTGTCCACTTTTTGGTTTGTTTATTAAAAGAATATTTTTTAGGAAAATCTTGATAAAGAATCTGCCATGCTTCTATATTATTATCATCAGCATTTATTTTGAACCATGCAGTCAGTTGAGTTTCATTGATATTTCTCTGTGATAAAACCTCATCAATAGTATCTTCTTCATTATAATAAACCAACTGTTGGTTTGGCAAATGAACAGGCAAACGATACACAGCTGGTGATTCAGAGTGCATGGAAAATTCAAAGATGCACCAGCATGCTTCAGATGCAGATATATAACGTGCATCAAGAAATTCCTTGATTTCATCTCTTTGAGCTTCAGATGAGAGTTCAATAGTAGTTTTATCAAAGCCTTTATAGATGTACTTGTGAATATACTTGACAGCATGAATAGAGCACAGATTTCAACATTGATGTGACATCTGTATTTGGCAGACAGATAAGGGTTGTATGGTACCACATCTCTGATAAGACCAATATTAGCATAGGATCTTGTTTGAAAGCAAAAAGGTACATACTTGTTGGTATAGATATAATCACCCTTTTGAAAGTGAACACCATTATCACGTCTTCTGTATTTTGGATAGCCATCATCTCCATATAGTGTAGTTGGCTGATAAGACTTTGGAAAGTCTTTTCTGCATTTGTTATTCATCATACATCGTTTACTGCAGGGACCATGAACCATAGACTTTGTTACAACATCATATAGTATTGGATGTTCATTCTTGTCAGGAATCTCAGCACAGACAATACGATCCACATCTTCAGCACTTCTAATTTTGCAACTCTCATCAAGGAAGATTAGCAGATGCATATGAGGAAGACCTCTTTTCTGAAATTCAATTGTATGAACCATAGCAGCAACCTTTCCAAAGACACGACCTTCTTTTATTTCTTTCAACAAAGCATTCTTTTTTTCTTCAAACACATGCACAACAATATCTGGTCTATCAGAAACAGTTTGTTTTCTTCCATTCAGATTTGTGAGAAGATTTTCCAGAATCTCAGGCCAAGATGGATCAGCAGTCATAGTCAAGAAGATATCAGGCTTGCTAAAAGCCCAGCAGATTGCCATAGAATCTTGAAATAGCTGCTGCATATGTCGTTCACTTCCAATAAAAGAAGATGGAAGAATGATATGCTGGCCATGATTAGCAAGGTCAAACTCAGCATTTGTGTCATCCTAA
The DNA here is from genome assembly GCA_963565915.1 of Entoloma clypeatum. NCBI lineage: Eukaryota > Fungi > Basidiomycota > Agaricomycetes > Agaricales > Entolomataceae > Entoloma > Entoloma clypeatum. Next base: position 1,193,251 of record OY751490.1, on the reverse strand, counting down.
ACCACATCCTGAAGGCCTTGATAAACTTCAGCTCTTATTTTTTTCTGATTGTGTCTAGTCCAGTTCAATAGGTTCTGTTGAGTAGAAGCCCAAGCATCAACAACAAACTGCTGAAGTAGCTTTGATCCCCAGAACAATGGAGGTAGATCTCTGATATTGACTTCTCTGTAATGTATACGATGTGCATAGTAGCATCTTTCACTAACAAATTTACATCTGATTTTTCCATCAGGGCCAGGATATGATGGAATAGCAGGAAACCATCCATTTTCACCATAGGGAAATAACAAAACATAATGCAGAGAGGCATAAGATTTATGAAGATGACTGATCCGGTGCAGAGCTCCATCTTTTAGACGAAGAACAATATCTCTGTGATTGGAATATTCTTGAGTTCCATCTCCTGGTATCAAGACAGCTATTTCATCTTGAGCAGTTACATCATTGTATCTTCTTTGATCACCCCAGTCAGATCGGAGTACCATCTGAAAATTCTGCTGTTGTTCAGCAGGTTCTTCACATATTCTCTGGATAGCTTGTTGATACAGTTGAATATAAGGATGAACATTAAGCAGCATGGCCTGAAGATCAGCCACAACTTCAGATCTTAGATTGGGATTTCTTCCCATGTGTATTTGTTGTTGAACAGCAGGATCATTTATATATATTTGAGCATATCTTGGTACTTCACCTTCTTGTGGTAATAGAGTACCACATCGATGATGAAGTTCACCATTTATACGAAAAGTATATGGTGCAGGTGCACCGGCAGTAGAAAGAACAGAACGGTCAATGTTAACCCCCAGAGAAGTAAATGCAAATGCTCCATTGTATTGGCGGATATTTTCTATAAAATGGGCAGAGTATTCATGTGAGCCAGAAAACAGTCTTCAAAGTTCAGGTGGTGGTGGTCTCAGAGGAGTAAGCTTTACTTGGCCTTGAAGACAACATATGCCAAACTTTGGATTATTCTTGGTTGACGTTGAGAGTTTTTCAGAATCAAAATGTAGAGCATTGCAGTGAGAGCATTCAATATTCATAGGTCCCAGATAATGAGGCTCAGGCTCTGGTGATCTGTATGGACCATAACCCAAAGGTATAGTCTGTCTGTTATTTCTCTGAGGCTGATTCTGTTGAGGCTGTTGTTGATAAGGGGCCAATGCAGGTGCAGCAGAGATATTTTGATTTTGATTGATTATCTCCTCCTCCTCCTCCTCCTCCTCCTCCTCCTCATTATCTTCCTGCTGAGCTCACTCTTGTTCTCATCTGTTTATATGCTCTAGTCTGGCAAGATCATCTTGAAGAGCCTGCTGTCTCTCTAGTTCTTCTTGTTCTTGTTGTGCCAGTCGTCGATCTTCTTCTATTTGTCTTTGACATGGATCAACATCATCATCAAGTTCTGCTTGTCGTTCAGCTTCCAGCTGTCGCACATAAGCCATATATCTCTGAGCAGCATCAGCATTTCGTAGTTGTCTGTCTGGATCCTCATCCATCCGGGCAAGACATCTCATTTCTTCTGCCAATATATTATTGGTTTCTCTTCTTTCAGCTGCCAGTTGAGCCTCAAGTTGTTGTCTTTCAGTCAGTGCCAAGCGTTGTTGTTGCTGTTCAACCTCTAACTGAGCATCAAGCCTTGCCTGTTCATCTGCCCTGATCTGTTCCTGTTGAAGAATTTCTGCCTGCATTTGCTCTTGTCTCTCCTGCTCTTGTCTTTGAATCTGTTCCTGCTGCTGAAGTTCAGCCAGCAAATGTGCATGCAAATATGCTTGCATGTCATTCTGGTGTCTCCTATGTTCTTCTTCTCTTCTTCTGATATTCTCCTGTTGCAGAGCTTCAGCCTGCAGTTCCATTTGTCTTTGACGCTCTTCTCTTTCAATATGAATCTGTTCTAACTGGTTTGTTATAGCTCTATGATTTGCAGCAAGCTCCCGATGAGCAATCTGACCACAGTGAAGATTATTCCATGCAGGATTGGCCTGATTCCCTGATAAATGATGAAGAGGTCCAATAGGTGGTCTAGTACCTCTTCTAGTTGAACGTGCAGGCAGAGATGGAACAATAGGAATAGGATTTTCTAGAGGTCTATCCCAGTTCTCAGGCAACTGCACCTGAGGTATATCATCAACAGAAATAACAGACTGAACTGCAGGCTGTACTTGTAGTATACTGTTCTCAGATAGTCTCTGATAATTCATCCCAGATGGCAAGTTGAGTATCATAAAAGGATCATCTATAGCAGCAGCAGCAGATATTCCAGACATAGCAACAGAAGGTCCAGAAATAGCAGGCATAGCAGCAGAAGACCCAGCAACAGAAGCAATAGGATTGGTGTTAGACAATCCATGAACAGGTGGAACATACACCTGCGGAATATTAGCAGCAAGCATAGATCCAAAATTGAGGAGAGGAGCAGCATCAACAGCTGGTGTAGAACGTCCACTGCGGCTACGACGATGATCAGGATCAGTCATCTGGTTACGACGCAGACAGTCAGTCAATCGTGCACTATGGCGTGCACTCTCAGGAGTTGATGGTGTTGAAACTTTTCCCATCACGTAGATTAGATTAGATTAGATTACATCACGTGACCTTTACATATCTTCATTACATACTTGTTTGGTTGGTACAAACAGTAGTACGGTATATAAGACCAGGAAACTGTCAATATCAACAAGTTGTCTCTTGACTCTTAACCAGCTCCATCGCTCTCACCAGCCTCAACCGCTCTCACCAGCCTTACCCCCCTCCAAACCATGTAAGTGACTATAGCGGTATCGTAGAGTACTTCCACTGTAGCCGTGTTGCTCAGTACACCTGTGGCTAGCGCCCAGGTGGAACTTCAACAGGTTATGGGCCCCGGATAGCAGAGGGACTTGGGAAACGCTGGCAACAGCGAGTACCTGCCCACTCTACCCTGGCTGGCGAAGAACCGATCAAAAGATCTAGGTTCTGAGTCTTACTTCTTCACACATGAACCTGGGAACGTCATTACGACAAGTACCTGTCATGAGGCGTCCCTAAGGGGATTGACCTAGTACACTCCATGTGGAAACGTTGATCGCACCTTGTACGTTTCTGACATATAAAGGGCTTTCCCGTGACCGCTATTCCTAAAGGGAATATGTCATAAGGAATCATTTAATTGTTTTCTTGAATCATATTCATAACACATCACTGATTGGGAACCCTTTTTTAGATTCATCTACAATGTCTACCTCTCGTTCTGCCCTCGACACAATCACTGCCTTTGACGGCATCGACTACCAGAGCTGGGCCGAGAAAATGAAGTCTTACCTCCTCCATCAAGGAGTCTGGCACCTTGTTTCTGGCGACATCCCCCGCCCTGTCATCGCCGACTTCACCACCACAGTCTCCACACCTGGGGCCACTGCTGCTGCTCCCCCTGTGCTGGCTACCACGGTCGACCAGCCCGGCTTCCGCAAGGAAGAAAAAGCCTGGATCAGGGACGACGACGTAGCTCTTGGGGCGATACGCCTGAAGGTCTCTGAAGCGATCAGACGCCACATCAAGGACACCACTTCCTCAAAAGACGCCTGGAAGTCATTAAAGGATGCCTACTCCAAGGTATCCCCGGCCGTCATCTTCGGCGACTTCAAGGCCGCCGCCACCTACAAGCTCTCTGGACGTGACCCCGTCCCTGAAATTGAACGCTTGGGGTCTCTTTTCGCTCGGCTCGCCGATTCGAACTTTGATGTCCCCGATCTGATGCAGGCAATGATCCTGGCAAATGCAATTCCCGACGCCTGGTCGTCACTCTCCACTGCCCTCTTTCAGGTCTATGATGCCGACGACTTCACATACAAAGCCGTCGCGGAAAGCATCATATCAGAATACCGGCGCAAGTATTCGATTGGGTCCACTCGTACGTCCAACGAGCAGGCCCGGAAAATCTCCGGGACAAAGCGAAAGGGGCAGGACCCCAAATGGGAAAGGCAGCAGAAGCCAAGTACCTCGCAGAACGATGCTGACGAGCAGCCCAACTCGGCCGACCCAAGTACCGCTTCTGAGAAGAAGAAGGGAAAGGGACGTTGGCGCAATCAGAAGAAAAGCGCTAACAATGCGGACAACACGTCCGACCATGTGGAAGAAACGGTTGAGTTTGTTGCTCCCGCCATCCACTTCCCTCCTCTTCCGCCGCCATCCTTCACCACCGTCACTGGTCGCGGGAAAACGACAAGTACCGCACAGCCCGATTCTGCAAAGATGCAGTCGCTCCTGCAAAGAATGAACCCCCCTCCGTCACAGTACACCGGGCTTCCTTCTGGAAAACCATCCGTGTGGAAAAAGAACGACTATGTCCGCAAACTCGCGCGCGGCATTGGTGCTCGCCCCTCAGGATCGAATCTTCGTATCCTAGACACCATCATTCCTGAAATCGACGAAAGGCCGGCTAAACAGCGTCGCGTAGCCCCGTCGATAGAAGAATCGCTAGGGATGATGGACATAGACCATCAAAGCGAGCGAATGGGGCCGGAACAGTTCGAGGATGGGCTGATCGAACTTGACGGTTCGTCACATCCTTCTCTCAAACTTGACCAAATGGGAAATGCTAATAATCACGCACAGACGTTTGAATATATATTAGCCAGTACCGATGCAGATAGTATAGATCTCTTTAGCAATGATCTGTACAAAAAATATACCAAACATTTTGCGTCCTGCACACACTGCAAAGAGAAAGAACGCGCTCAGTGGATCTTAGATTCCGGCGCATCATTACACTTTACCCATGAGTTCAAAGACTTCGCATATTACAGGCCTCTCAAGGCTAAGCGATTTGTCCAAACAGCTGCAAAGGGAAAGAAACTGGAAATTCTCGGAGTTGGGGCCGTTCCAGTGCGGCATACCCTAAATGGGGAAACTAAAACCCATCTCTTACGACCGGTATTTTATATTCCGGATATGGACACACGTCTACTGTCCCTAGGCGTCTTCCTTAACCATGGTTACAAAGTTGATGGAATGCGTGGAGAAATTAATATCTCTAAAGGGCTGAACAAAATACAGTTTTCGCCTCATTTCATCGGACAAACCATTTATTGGTTAGACACTGAAATACGCTATGACCAAATCCACGCAATCTCTAGCGAAATCACTGTTGAAACCTGGCATAAACGCCTTGGCCACCCAAATGACCAGGCGCTCAATAAGATTCCCACCAGTACCAAAGGAGTACCCAAAACGTTAGTACGTGAGAAATCACAGGAAAGCTGCACGGGGTGTCTAAAAGGGAAAATGCCGAATCAATCTTACCCTAACTCGGTGACAAGGGCTGTCGAACCCTTTGATTTGATCCATTTGGACTTGAAACAGATATCCACGGCATCGTACCACAAGTACAAATATTTCCTTACCTTTTTGGATGATTTTTCTTCCCATGTCTGGGTCGTCTTGCTTAGGAAAAAGTCAGGCGCCATCACGGCGCTGAAACAATTCCTTGCGATGATCCAGAATCAATTCGCCGCCACCCCTAAAAAATGGCGGGTTGATGGAGGTGGAGAATTCGATGAATACAAGGATGTACTTGCCGATCATGGAATTCTGATCGACGTCACACTCCCATATCAGCATCAGCAGAATGGTAGAGCAGAACGGATAAATCGAACTCTGTGGGAAAAATCTCAGGCATTACACTTCGGCGCATGCTTACCACCTATGTGGTGGGAATTCTGCCTTGAACATGCAGCATTTCTCTACAACAGAACCCCCATGCAGCGTCTTGAATGGAAAACCCCTTACTTCAGGGTGACCAATGAGATCCCCGACATGTCTAGCGTCAGAGTCTTCGGATGCCAAGCATACGTATATATCCCAAAAGAAAAACGCAGAAACTCCCTGAAGTCAAGATCTCGATTGATGATTTATCTCGAATCAAAACCAGGGGTCAAAGGATACCGCTTCATGGATCCTGAGACCAACACGATTTTCATGGGTGGGAAAGCTATCTTTGATGAAAGCAAGTACCCTAGATGCCACATCGACCCTTTGCCAGAAAACCATCCAGAAATGGAAAACCCAGAGCCGGCTGATGAGTTTGAGGATCTCATCCCTGGCAGCAACGACGACGAAAGTCACAACGAAACACCTCATGACCCACTTCCCATTGAACAGGATCAACCTGAATCAGACAACGAATTGCCTGCCAGTGAGCCTGATGACGAACCGCGAGTACCCACTCCGGAACCCGAGCAAGTACCAGATCGACCGATCAGGGAACGACGAGTTCGGAAGATGCCAGGAAGCATCTATGGGGAAGACACTCCAGCGTCTGATCTTGAAAAATTAGATCGAAGACGGAGACTGGGCGGTCAAACGGCATGGATGAATGACCTCCTGATGGAGGCAATATCAGTCCAAGTTGGCATTGTCGACATGTCCCATAAAGACATATACCCTCTTCCAAATAAAGAAGACTGGTATGCGGCTGAACGTAAAGAGCTAGATATGCTCAAACGCCGCGGGGTGATCACGGAGCTAGTACCCCTGCCTGAAGGGAGGAAAGCTCTAAGGAACAAATGGGTTTACAATGAAAAATCCGACGGGCGCCTGAAAGCACGCCTCGTCGCAAAAGGATTTTCACAAGTAGAAGGGATCGACTTTGATCAGATCTTCTCACCAGTCGTAAGATATGAAACCGTCCGGCTAATACTGGCATTGACAGCCCTTGAAGGGTGGTTCATGACTCTATTGGACGTCTCATCAGCCTTCCTCTATGGAACGCTCCGTGAAGTCATCTATATGCGACAGCCTGAGGGCTACATAGTAAAAGGGAAAGAACACCTCGTGTACCAACTATTCAAAGCTCTATATGGACTTAAGCAGGCCGCATTAGCCTGGTGGAGGGAACTTGATTCCTCCATGAAAAAGCTCGGCTTTGTCCGGCTTCACTCCGATGCGGGAGTATTCATTCACAAAAGTACCAATGGGGAAATTGTAATTGCCGTCATCTATGTCGACGACTCTGCTTTTCTCGGCACAAACCAGGAATATACGCTAGAAAAGAAGAAGGCCTTCATGACAACATGGGAATGTAGGGACCTAGGTCACCTAGTGCCCGATGGGGAACCAAAGGAATTTCTCTCAATCCAAATAAGGCAACGTGGGAAGAGGATCTTCATTGATCAAGTACCTTACCTTGAGAAAATTCTGGCACGCATGGGGATGAGCGAATCTAATGCCACCCATACCCCACTCCCTACGGGCTACAAACCCATGGCGTCCGAAGATGAACCCAATGCGGAACTCCGATCTAAGTACCAATCCGTCATCGGATCACTCCTATATCTGATGATTGGAACGAGGCCTGACATCTGCTTTGCTGTAATCAAAATGTCCCAATTTTCCGCAAATCCCACCAAACGCCATTTAGAGGTGGCTAGGGATATTTGCAGATATTTGAAGGCAATGAAAAATTACGCAATCATGTACGACGGGGACTCAGGGAAAGGGATCTATGCATTCACAGACTCCGACTGGGCGTCAGATGAAAACACGAGGAGGTCTACCACCGGCTTCTTCATATCACTGGCGTCTGGAGCGATAACATGGGTATCATCGGCGCAAAAGACCATCGCCCTCTCTTCTACAGAAGCAGAGTATATGGCGCTATCAGATTGCAGTCGCGCAGCAACATGGCTGAGAAGCATGCTTGCCGAACTTGGAATGCAGATCGGATCAGTACCGATCTACGGAGATAACAACGGCTCCGTCTTTATCGCATCCAACCCTGTAACTGAGAAGCGATCCAAGCACATTGACGTGCGATTCCACTTCGTCAGAGAAAAAGTCTCCGAAGGAATTATTACGGTCGAATTCATCGAAGGAGTGAATAACCCTGCAGACCTTTTGACTAAGAATCTGGGGAAAATCCTTTTTTCCAAGTTTATCCCGTACTTCGGACTGATAAAGAACTAGGTGAAACAAAAGTACCTATATATATGTGGGAAAAAGTAAGATGTATTTAGAAGTATGTACTAAATATGGGGGGGTGTTGAAACTTTTCCCATCACGTAGATTAGATTAGATTAGATTACATCATGTGACCTTTACATATCTTCATTACATACTTGTTTGGTTGGTACAAACAGTAGTACGGTATATAAGACCAGGAAACTGTCAATATCAACAAGTTGTCTCTTGACTCTTAACCAGCTCCATTGCTCTCACCAGCCTCAACCGCTCTCACCAGCCTTACCCCCCTCCAAACCATGTAAGTGACTATAGCGGTATCGTAGAGTACTTCCACTGTAGCCGTGTTGCTCAGTACACCTGTGGCTAGCGCCCAGGTGGAACTTCAACAGATGGGGATGTGGGACAGTGAGGAGTGGCAGGGGGAGTAGTAGAAGTGGACCTAAGACAGTCAGTTTAATCAGAAATGATAGAAATATACATCACTCACATGTTTGATGAAATTTTTCTTAAAATCTGTTCAAAATGTATAACGTCACCTTAAAGATTGAAGATTCAATACTCAGAATGCGCTAGATCAGAAAAAAAATCAGCTTATATGATGACAGATTGGCTAAAAGGAGTTAAAACCTGGTTTAATGACTGAAAACAGTTAGAAAAATGGCTTATAATATGATGCTATGCATAACCCACCTTGTCTGAATAGCAAGAATAGTGAGTCAATACTCAAAAAGTCCTATATCAACAAAGATCAGCTTATCTGATGATAGATCACCTCAAAACAACCAAAACCTGGTTAAATGGCTGAAAAAAGTCAGTCAAATGGCTTGTAACATACTCCAAAGCACTACTTACCTTTGAATAATTTGCAAGAATGATGATTCCAACCTCCCAGAACCCTGTAGCAGCAAAGATCAGCTCATCTGATAGTAGATCAACACAGATCAGCCATTACAATGAGAAAGCCTGCTTAAATGAGTGATAGAAGTCAGCCAAATGATTGATGCATGGCCAATACATCACACACAATGAGTTTTGTCCAATGTTGAGGGAAGAGATGGGTGGGGAGCAAAGAAATGTGGAAGGTGAGGAACAGAGGTGCGCTTTTGCTTACATAATTTTGATGAATTGATGATGGAGCCTTCGCACTCGGACAGTACATGGGAGGGATTTTGATTAAGTAAGACTTACCAATCCTGACTCAGCTTACTAAGATTCATCAATCTTAGTCAGTTCTGACCAATCTTAGTCATTGACCCCCCCCTCCCACTTGTTATAGACGAGCTTATTAACCTGTGCTTCGCTATGGCAGTGAGCATTGCTCGTGGTGCTCGCAAAAGCTCACAACCGTTGAGCTTCGCACAGGTCACAGCTCGTTGGGGGCTGCCGCCCCCAAACCCCTGCTGCGAGTTTTTGTGCTCGCCAAGGCTCGCAGGCATATGTACAATATTTTATAGCAATATTCAGTTCCACCCCCCGGAGGGGGGTGAGGGATGGGGACAGTGTTTGTTATCTACAATGTTTTACAAATATATCATACAGCACAGAGATAGTTATATATAAATATTTAGAATACTACAGTTATCCATTTCTTTCTTATCTGTTATCTCATAGTAAGTCAATTGTCCAAAATCCAATCTTATCACCCACTTACAATTCCAAACCACGGAAAACTGCCTTGTACACAATGTTTTGTGTCTTGTTATCCGTATTTCCTTCCGGCAGCAAAACCTTGATCTGTTCTCCTGATGTACACCGTGACAATCCAACATACAATTGACCATGTGAAAACACTGGTGTCTGCAAAGACAATCCCACTTTTTCCAATCCCTGCCCTTGAGACTTGTTGATCATCATCGCAAATGACAACCGAACTGGAAACTGCAATCATCGCAATGGTACTGGCAGTGTTTCATCTGATGGCTCCAATGTTACACATGGAAATAGTGCAATTTTTCCAGCAAACTTCGCATCTCCAGTAATAATCCGGCACTTCAACAAATGATGTCGCACTTCTTCCACAATCATCCGTGTTCCATTGCACAGTCCCAGAGATGGATCCAGATTTCGAAGTGCCATGATCGGTGCTCCAGCCTTTAATATAAGCTTCGCAAGTGGAAGTCCTCCTGACTTGAGAGATGCAAGAAACTCTGTTGGATATACAGTGCCTCGCAAAACTGATTCAATGTTTGCTACTTTGTGAATACCTTCAAAATAACTTTGCAAATAATGCCAATCATTAGTACTTGGTATTACCCCCCTTAGCTTTGATTACTGCCTCTACCCTTCTTGGCATACTTTCTATCAGGTTTTGACACACTTCTGGCTCTATATTATTCCACACCTCTGCTGCTCTGTCCCAAATCTCCCAGACTCCCTTGGATGGTGTTGGATATTCATTCAACTTCCTTTTAATATGTGTTCAATAGGATTGAGGTCTGGGGACTGTGCAGGCCAACCTAGCAGAGCAATATTCTTGCTGTCCGTCCATTTTTTGGCCTTCTTGGAGGTGTGCTTGGGGTCATTGTCCTGCTGAAAAATGATCTCCTCTTCAGAGATTCCACTCTCCTCCATGCTGGGCAGCATATTGTCCTCCAAAATGGACACATACTGATCAGCATCCATCCTCCCTCAACCTCTGCAAGTCTCCCCACACCTTCCCAACCCATACAACCCCAAACCATAATATTTCCTCCCCCAAACTTGACTGTGCCCTGAACCTCTCTTTCAATAAGCCCCTCACCCTTCTTTTTCCAGACCCATTCCTTGCCATCTGACCCAAACCTTCCTCCACTGTCCATTCCCTGTGCTTCATAGCAAATGCCAACCGCCCCTTCCGATGTATGGCCTTTAAGAAAGGTCTTTTCTTCTTTGTTACAGCCTTGAATTCATGTTTTCTGAGAACCCTTCTCACAGTTTCTGGGGAGACAGGATTGGAGATGACAGTGTTGATGTGTTTGGTAGCCTGCACAGCATTGGAGGCTCTCCCTGAGGTGATTTGTGAAAGTATGTTTCGTGTGTTGGTGGAAGAAAGCTTGGATGGATGACCACCAGAAGAGAGATTGCAATGAGGAAGAAGATTCTGAAGCACTCTGGAGACAGTTGGTTGGCTGACACCCAGGTTAGAGGCAATATGACGAGTGGAGATTCTTGAAGGTATTCAAAAAGCAACAAACATTGAATCAGTTTTGTGAGGCACTGTAAGTGTCCATCATCACCACCAGGCAGATTGACAGAATCAACACTCCATTTGACATGTTTCTCTGCAGTTGGATACAGTTTATCCAGAAGAATGTCATTCATCTTGTCAACATCATCATTCTTTGCACACAGGATTGTCCGATCCAAGAAGTACTTGTCCGTCTTTGGTGTGTTGTCTGAAATCCCATCATAGATTGATCCAATGAGGCTGTCCACAGTTTTTTCATCACAGCACATGCCAGCTGGAATTTCCACCATCTCCTTGTCATCCACATTAGTCCTGGCACCAATCTCTAGAAGCCATGCTGCATGTTGTACACTGCCTGGAGTTTGGTGAAGCCGCATATTCTGCTTCAAGTAGTAAACCTTCACATGTTGCCAAAGAGTGCTTTTGCAAAATGATGCAGCAATCGTCTGCTCCCTCGATCCTCTAACAACAACTGGGAGTGTCTGTCTGAAGTCTCCACCAAACACAACAGTGATCCCACCAAATGGTACATCATTCTGCAACAGATCTCTGAGATTTTGATCAACAGCCATGAGTGCATTCTTGTGCTGCATTGGCACTTCATCCCAGATAATAACCTTTGTTCTCTGCAACACTTCAAAGATGGGATCTGTGCGTTTCACCATTCCAACCGACTGTTCATCCAAATTCAAAGGAATCTTGAACCTTGAATGTGCAGTGCGACCACCTTCAAGGAGCAAAGCAGCTATGCCAGAGGATGCAACACAAAGAGCAACATGTCTTTCAGATCTGACTCTGGCAGCAATGGTGTTGCACAAAAATGTCTTGCCACCACCACCCCCACTGTGAATAAACAGCAACTTGCCCTCATTGTTGTTGATATAAAGCATTGCTGCATCAAATGCCAGCTTCTGTTCATTGTTGAACAAACTACAATTGTGCTCCACCATGGTTTTCAGTGTGTCAATGTCATAGTCCAGCTGCTCATGCAGCATGTGGTTGCCGATGGCCATTCCCTCCCAAGTCTCAGGATCTGCAACAGATGGCATTGGTGGAAATTGGATGAGCTGTTTGCCAGACTTTCTCAAGATCTTTTCCAAGAGATATAGTCCAAAGTCATAGACCTGGTCTGGAGTAAATTCTGTTGAAGTTCCACCTGGGCGCTAGCCACAGGCGTACTGAGCAACACAGCTACAGTGTGGAAGTACTCTACTTAACCATTCTAGCCACTTACATGGTTCGGGAGGGTGAGGCTGGTGAGAGCGGTTGAGGCGGATAAGAGCGATGGAGCTGGTTAAGAGTCAAGAGACAACTTGTTGATATTGACAGTTTCCTGGTCTTATATACCATACTACTGTTTGTACCAACCAAATAAGTATGTAATTGAAGATATGTAAATGGTCACATGATGTAATCTAATCTACATGATGGAAAAGTTTCAACACCCCCCCATATTTAGTACATACTTCTAAATACATCTTTACTTTTTCCCATATAGGTACTCTTTCTTCGTCTAGTTTTTAAGTAATCCGAAGTACGGGATAAACTTGCTAAAGAGGATTTTCCCCAGATTCTTAGTTAAAAGGTCTGCAGGGTTATTCACTCCTTCGATGAATTCGACCGTAATAACGCCTTCAGATACTTTTTCTCTGACAAAGTGGAATCGCACGTCGATGTGCTTGGATCACTTTTCAGTTACAGGATTGGATGCGATGAATACAGAGCCATTGTTATCTCCATAAATCAGGACTGACCTGATCTGCATTCCAAGTTCGGCAAGCATGCTTCTAAGCCATGCCACTGCGCAACTGCAATCTGATAGTGCCATATATTCTGCTTCCATGGATGAGAGGGCAATGGTTTTCTGCGCTGATGAAACCCATGTTACTGCTCCAGATGCCAGTGATATGAAGTAGCCAGTGGTGGATTTCCTGGTGTTTTCGTCTGACACCCAATCAGAGTCTGTAAAAGTGTAGATTCCTTTCCCGGAATCACCATCATACATGATCGCGTAATTTTTTGTTGCTCTCAAATATCTGCAAATATCCCTAGCCACTTCTAAATGGCATTTGGTGGGGTTTGCGGAGAATTGAGACATTTTGATTACAGCGAAACAAATGTCGGGTCTTGTCCCAATCATTAAGTATAATAATGATCCGATGACGGATTGGTACTTGGACCTAAGTTCCGCATTGGGTTCATCTTCGGACTTCATGGGTTTGTATTCCATCGGGAGTGGGGTATGGGTGGCATTGGATTCACTCATCCCCATGCGTGCGAGTATTTTCTCAAGGTAAGGTACTTGATCAATGAGGATCCGCTTCCCATGTTGCCTTATTTGGATCGAGAGAAATTCTTTTGGTTCCCCATCAGACACCAGGTGCCCTAGGTCCCTACATTCCCATGTTGTCATGAAGGCCTTCTTTTTCTCTAGCGTGTATTCCCGGTTTGTGCCGAGAAAAGCAGAGTCATCAACATAAATGACGGTGATCACAATTTTCCCTTTGGTACTTGTGTGAATAAAAACTCCCGCATCAGAGTGTAGCCAGACAAAACCAAGCTTTTTCATGGAGGAATCGAGTTCTCTCCACCAGGCTAATGCGGCCTGCTTGAGTCTGTATAGGGCTTTGTATAGTTGGTACACGAAGTGTTCTTTCCCTTTTACTATGTAACCCTCAGGCTGTCGCATGTAAATTTCCTCATGGAGTGTTCCATAGAGGAAGGCTGATGAGACATCCAAGAATGTCATGAACCACCCTTCAAGGGCTGTCAATGCCAGAATTAACCGGACAGTCTCGTACCTCACTGCCGGTGGGAAGATCTGATCGAAATCAGTCCCTTCTACCTGTGGGAAGCCTTTTGCGACAAGGCGCACTTTCAAGCGCCCGTCAGGTTTTTCATTGTGGGCCCGTTTGTTCCTTAGGGCCTTCCTCCCTGCAGGTAGGGGTACTAGCTCCGTGATCACCCCGCGGCTTTTGAGCATGTCTAGCTCTTTTCGTTCTGCCACATACCAATCTTCTTTGTTCGGAAGAGTGTATATGTCTTTGTGTGACATTTCGATGATGCCAACCTGGATAGAGATTGCCTCCATTAGGAGATCATTCATCCACGCCGTTTGACCGCCTAATCTCTGTCTTCGATCTAATTTTTCAAGATCAGAAGCGGGAGTGTCTTCCGAACTCATCGTTCCCTGATCGGTCGATCTGGTACTTGTTCAGGTTCCGGAGTGGGTACTTGTGGCTTGTCATCTGGCTCGCTAGACGGCAAGTCATCGTCTGATTCAGGGTGATCCTGTCCAGTAGGAACTGGGTCGTGAGGTTTTTCATAATGGTTATCATTATCATCATTTCCGGGGATGAGGTCCTCAAACTCATCAGCCGGTTCTGGATTTTCCATTTCTGGATGGTTTTCTGGCAGGGGATTGATATGGCATCTGGGGTATTTGCTTTCATTGAAGATAGCTTTTCCACCCATGAAAATTGTATTAGTCTCAGGATCCATGAAACGGTATCCTTTGACCCCTGGTTTTGATCCGAGATAAATCATCAATCGAGATCTGGACTCCAGGGAATTTCTACGTTTCTCTTTGGGGATATACACATATGCCTGACATCCGAAGACTCTGATATTTGACATGTCGGGGATCTCATTTTTGACCTGAAATGGGGTGTTTCCCATTCGAGTCGAGGCATAGGGGTTTTGTTGTACAGGAATGCTGCATGTTCCAAACAGAATTCCCACCACATAGGTGGTAAACATGCGTTGAAGCGCAAGGCCTGAGATTTTTCCCATAGAGTTCGATTGATCCTTTCTGCTCTGCCATTCTGCTGGTGCTGATATGGGAGCGTAATATCAATTAGAATTCCATGATTGGCAAGGACATCCTTGTATTCGTTGAACTCTCCATCTCCATCAACCCGCCATTTTTTAGGAGTGGCAGTGAACTGATTCTGGATCATCACAAGAAATTGTCTTAGCGCCGTAATGGCATCCGATTTCTTTCTAAGCAAGATGACCCAGATGTGGGATGAAAAGTCGTCCAAAAATGTAAGGAAATATTTATATTTGTGGTAGGATGCCGTGGATATCTGTTTGAGATCGGAATGGATCAGATCAAAGGTTTTAGTTGCCCTTGTCATTGAATTGGGATATGACTGATTTGGCATTTTCCCTTTGAGGCAACCTGTGCAACTTTCCTGTGATTTCTCATGTACTAATGTTTCAGGTACCCCTTTGGTACTGGTGGGTGTCTTTCTGAGTGCTTGATCATTTGGATGACCAAGACGTTTGTGCCATGTTTTGACAGTGATTTCACTCGAGATCGCATGGATCTGATCATAGCGTATTTCAGTGTCTAACCAGTAAATGGTTTGACCAAGGATGTGGGGCGAAAACTGGATTTTGTTCAGCCCTTTGGAGATGTTGATTTCTCCACGAGTCCCTTCTACTTTGTAACCATGGTTAAGAAAGACGCCTAGGGACAATAGGCGTGTGTCCATGTCCGGGATGTAGAATACCAGTCTGAGAAGATGGGTTTTAACTTCCCCATTTAGGGTGTGCCGTACTGGAACAGCCCCAACTCCGAGTATTTCCAGTTTCTTTCCTTTAGCAGCAGTTTGGACGAATCGCTTGACCGTGAGAGGTCTATAGTATGCAAAGTCTTTAAACTCATGCGTAAAGTGTAAAGAAGCACCAGAATCTAATATCCATTGTGCACGTTCTTTTTCCTTACAATGTGTACAGGAGGCAAAATGCTTTATACATATCCCCACGCAGACCACCGCTGAAGTGATCTACGCAAACTGTACTGGTACTGGCTAATATATTATACGTCTGTTGAGAGGTATTATTAGCTTTCCGCAATTGATAAGGTTTTTGATGAACCATCAAGTTCAATCTCATCTATAAACTCATCTGGCCCCCTTCACTCTTGGTCGATGTCCATCATCCTCAGCGATTGGTCTATTGGCGGAGTAACTCAACGCTGTTTAGCTGGCCTTTCGTCGATGTCTGGAATGATGGTATCCAGGATATGAAGGTTTGACCCAGAGGGTCTGGCACCGATTTCTCGAGCGAGTTTTCTCACCTTCTCGTTCTTTTTCCATGCTGACGGCTTTCCAGAAGGAAGTCCGGTGTACTGAGAGGGAGGCGGGTTCATGCGTTGCAGGAGTGACTGCATTCTTTCCGACTTGGGCTGCGTGGTACTCAAAGTTTTCCCACGGCCTGTAATAGTGGTAAAGGCAGGTGCATGACAAGGAGGGAAAGGACAAGGAGCAGATTGATGAGAGAGTTGTTCAATGGCTGGTGCAATAAACTCAATTATTTCCTCAGCGTGGTCGGACTCGTTGTCCGCATTGTTGGCACACTTTTTCTGGTTGCGCCAGCGTCCCTTTCCCTTCTTCTTTTCAGAAGCGGTACTTGGGTTGGTCGAGTTAGGCTGCTCGTCAGCATTGTTCTGCGAGGTACTCAGTGCTGTCTGCTTTTCCCATTTGGGGTCTTGCCCCTTTTGCTTAGTCCCGGAGATTTTCCGGGCCTGCTTGTTGGATGCCCAAGTAGACCCTATCACATACTTGCGCCTGTATTCTGAAACGATGCTTTCAGCGACAGCCTTCCATGTGAAGTCATCAGTGTCGTAGACCTGAAAGAGGGCGGTGGAGAGGGACGACCAAGCGTCAGGAATGGCACTTGCCAAGATCATAGCCTGCATCAGATCAGGCACAATGAAGTTTGAGTTGCTGAGGCGAGCGAAGAGTGACCCAAGTTGCTCGATTTCTGGCACAGGGTCCCGACCAGACAATTTGAAAGAGGCTGCGGCTTTGAAATCACCAAATATGGTGGCGGGGGAGACCTTTGAATATGCGTCTTTCAATGATTTCCAGGCGTAATTTTTTCACACACGTTTGACTGTCCTCGACTGTAGACGAAAAGAACTCTAATTAGAGGGGTATTGTGGCCCGTAGGTGGGGCATTCGTCTAATAAGAGAGGTATTGTGGGACGACAGGTGATTAAAACATCATGTCGAATGACTGAAATACATTGTAACCAATGAGTCTGCTACGGCAGCATATCCATATCCACATCCCCATCCTCGGTCTTTCCCTCCTCATCTGGAATTGCTTTGCCTGACCCATCTTCCATCGGAGCGTCTTTATCATATTCCAGCATCGAAGCAGTGTGGTGCGATTGATTTCCTAGCCGCTCAAATGGTCGCATATACTGTAAGATGTGATGTTGGTCTATGGGTACCGGTGCTGTGACATGGAGTAGCATCGAAAAGTCTCCGTTGATGTTCGCTTCGTCTAAAATGCCGTACACGCGGCGAGAGGAGCCACGGGCAGAGACGAAGTACCGATTGTAGTGATCCACCGCCTGCCGCGATTTTTGGACTTCCTCCTTGAGTTTTTTGATAGAGGCCGCCTTTGGTTTTGGTTTTCGGCTCTGACGGGCCCGAAGTTTCTTGACATCTTCTTCCAATTTGTCGGTGAGTTTTGGGAATTCGTTGTCGGAAGGGGACTCGGGGACGATCGCTCGCACTCTCGAATTGGTATGCTGGTGGTTCGCCTCGGTCCCAAGGTCCATAAGAAGCGCCAGATAGGGCAAGGGTTCACGAGGATCGCGTGGGAGACCAATTGCGGCTATGGCGTCGCATTCTGCTTTCGTGGCTGCGTTGAATTTGAATTTGACCTGCCCGGCAATGGCAGAGAGACGTGAGGGGTCGAAGACGTCGTGAGTAGCAATAGAACCCATGTATATGGGGATGACGAAGTCGATGTCTTCCTGATTGAAACAGCATTGCAGCACTGCCCCACGGGCCCATAAGTTTGCAAGTAACTGACTGAATTTGCCAAAATTAGTAGGCGTGCCATCAGCAAGCAGAGCATAGTCACGAGGAATCTGCCGGCATTGGGTCCTTCGTCACGATCCAATGAGTAAAATTCACGTAGGCGCTACGAAAGGCCTCGTCAAATTCGGCTTGATTGTCGCCCGCCCATGACTTGTGGCCAAAGAGTTTACCGAGGAATTCCAAAAGCGGAACGGGTTGCAAAAAATCCCGGGTGCGATCAGCTCCCAATGGTGCGGCAAAGTCACGGGCAAAAAGAATAAGAGTACGGGCGCAAAGTTCACCCAGCAGGCCTTTTTCGACCAATCCCGCGCTGCATAAATTCTTGCTCAAAGTTTCCAGAGAAGGCGCCAAGTTGTTCTTCGCCTCGGAATACAGGTGGTGAAGACTGGCTAGCACAAGCATTGGCTCAGATGGCGAGTAAGTGTACCACATTTCGCCAGTACGTGAGCAGCCAGTCAGAAGTCGCATGTGATGTGAGATACTGCGTTCTGTGAGTTTTACAGCCTCTGTTCCTGCAAGGACCGGTTCGAGACAGAGGCGCTGAGAGAGGACAGCAAAAACGTGATTCGTATCAGATGGGTCGTATGTCTCCCCGCATATCAGCTTCCAGGCGGCGATTTTGACAATCCCCTTGACTTTGGGGTCAGGTAGGTACGATTTCCACCTGGTTTAAAGATGAGCAACTGTTGTTGATGATGAAAAGTCACATACAAAGGTCGGCCATATCGGCAGAGGCGCTCGACGGTCTGAAGATCGCCCATCTTGACAGCCACCTTCTTTCTATCCTTATCGATCATATGCTGGTCAAAACCAAGAGTGAAGTAGGGCAACGGCATGTGAGCCACTTCCTGCCTCAGTCGCAAAGAGACTCCTGATGTAGTGGGTGAGTCAGGCGCAAGTGGGAAAAACATAGGGACTGACGGTTGGCAGGAGGGGGAGCATAATAGGAAAGCCTCGTTTTCGTTCCCAAAAATGTATACCACATGTTTGTTGATGATTCTTGACTGCTCAAAAGACGGTAAAGGATATCGATACATAGGCCTAGGCAATCCGCTTCATCGAAGTATGTCAGACATAAGTTTTGAGGTGGATTGAGAGTGGAAAGAAACGCCGTAAGGTCTTCGGTGGCCTGCTTGGCAATGGAATCATAAAGCTCTTGAGCGATCGTGCGCACATCAGGATTGGCCACATCCCCGCCGTCCTTCCTGTTTGGACTACTGCCAGGACCGTACTTCGTTGAGCTCATGAAGCCCGCCAGAGCCTTCGACTCTAACTGTCAAAAATGAGCACTTGGAGCCAAAGCACGGAAAAATGACTTGCTGATTTTGCTTTTTCAACCACATCTAGAAAAAACTGCTTCCGGTATTCACGATTCCCCGACGACTCCATACAGTTATGCCAGCGTAAACGTAACTTCGATGAGTCAGAACATGCCCAGGCCTTCAGCACTTCAAGCATCTTCTTGTGAGCAGCAGCGACGAAGCAGACGACGGCGATATGCGCTGTGATGCTCAAGTCATTATCCCTCCTCAAAGCTTCAAGGTATTCGACGACGGGGCCATCTGAAGGTGGATAACCTGGATCATCCGGACCCCGAAGGCAGACTGGAAGGGTGAATATTTTTTTTCCAACCTAAAGAGAAACGTATGAAGTCGTGCATGATAAGACGGAAACCTAACACACCTCTGAAAGCATGCGGGATTTCCCTGTTCCGGAGCTTTGAACAACAGCGACTGCTTTGGCATAGAACACTTTCTTGTTTTCGACCTCCTTGAGTTGAGTAAGATGGTCAATGAAAGCATCGGCCGCATCGCCGATAAAGGGTTGTTCATATGCCCCCGCGAGCCCTGTCCGCAAAAGTTTGTTAGATGTCAATGGCGTACACCAGGGAAGTCGTACTTTGACGAGTTGCGTCGCTAACACAGGTACAATGTGTAAATGTATGGACTAAAAGTTATGTAAGACAAGGAAGCATGCCTGATTTCTCGAAACCAATCCATCTGGCGAACATCGGGGAGTTTCACTGGGAGGAATCAATTGCGCCAGAAGATGGTCAACGATCAAGCACGTACGATTGGCAGCTCGAGAAGCCCAATCTCGATTTTCGATAATTCTCATGAATCCGTCACGCCATTCTTTGAACTCTTCATCGTTCATCTTCTCCAGAAACTGGTCCACAGACTCGGGAGTCCGCAGAGGCATCCATTTGTGTGTATGCGCCGTCTTTGATAATTGGTGGAGAATCGCGTTGTCAACGTTCAAGAGGAGATTAGCATATTTGGATTTCTGTTCTTCCGCTCCGGCACGCTGAGCATCCATTGCAATAAGATCCCAAAGATATTGTGTCGCTGCGCGGTTCATCGCATCGATCAGGCTTTTTAGGACATCCTGTGGCAGGTTGAGCGGTTGGGCTCCTTCGTGGGGGGCGGGATTCATTGTGCGATGTTCGGTTCAATGTGGAGTCGCGACCTGACTTTCCCACAACTACTCAGCAGATTTTTCGAAACACGTGATCTCGGAAAAACTCTGCAACCCGCTGAGTCACGTGACGTGATATATTCTCCCCGATAACCCATCCAAGGCTCTCGTCAATGGCAATGATACCATCTCGCCACTTCGCAACCATCGACTTTGAATACAGACTTGGTTATTACACATGTCTGTACAGAGGATCTATTTTTATAACACCCTTTTATTTTTCCTGCCATGTCAACTCATGTCGCCTCAATTATCCTGGAATCTTAGGGTTGCGGAAATAACTTGAGTTATTTACCAATGTAGTTATTTACAAGTAATTTACTGGTAATTTACCATGGTCACTTGGGACCTGATTTCGGTAGGTAAATTAACTAGGCACATGCAGATAAAGGCCCAAAAAACAATTTTTTTTGTTGCGTGAACATGACAAGGCTGCAGGCAAGCGATCTACTACGAAGATGAAAAGCATCCCAGACGATATTGCATATATTCTTCTCCCCTCCCCAAGACTCAACATCTTGGACGGCCTCCGAAGTCACATCCTCGCAGAAGAAACATCCAGGAGATGTTAAGACTCTGTCACTAACACAGAACGGTGTAGATAATGACTTCAGTCATCCATTTTAGTAGCTGTATTGAGCGGGCACATCGTGAAATTTTTTGAAAAAAAAAAAAGTCATGTTTCAGCACGTGATACAGTAAATTACTGGTAAATTACTAGGTAAATAACCACCTCCCAACCAGCCTAGGTAACTTACTGGTAAAAAACCTCGGCTGAGTTATTTCCGCGACCCTATCCTGGATGCCCAGTGGAAATTGGGTCACATGAGAGTGGGTTTTCTCAGCGCTATTTTAGGTTTGATCTTGCCTAACTTGGTTTAAATCAGTATGAATGGGAAATTTGATTTGATTGACAGTGAGTCCAACTTTAAGGGTTTGAGAGGGTTTGAGTCAGAATAATCCAGAAATTCAACCATCAATTCCCACAGGTTCCCACTTAATTCCCCTGGTTTGACAGATTTTAACTGAATCACCCCTGAAAAAACCTGAGAAAACCAGATCACATCCTGCTTGTTCCCAAATTTTCCAGGTTATCCTGACTCAAACCCTTAAAGTTGGACTCGCTGTCGATCAAATCAAATTTTCCATTTGGACTGATTTAAACCAAGTTAGGCAAGATCAAACCTAAAATAGCCCTGAGAAAACCCAGTCCCATGTGACCTGATTTTCACTGGGCTGGATGGCTTACAAGGTTTTGGCTGGGTGGGAAAGTCTGAGATCTGACCTGTAAGACACTGAGTGATCACTGATTGATCAAGGGTCCTGGCAGGGTCTGATGTGATTAAGTCAGATCTCTTGGGCGGTGCACGATTGTGATGCCTCGTTTGGGAATCTGGTTGCCGCAGAGGGTTGGATGATGAGCAGAAAGGGTTGCCATGATGGGTGTTTGATGGCAACCAAAGTTGTTCATCAAAAAAAAAGTAAATAAAAAAATGTATAAAAAAATGTATCCTCTGTACCCCAGAATAAAAACTCAGAACGTGATAGAGACTCCCAAATTCTCTGCTCTCCAGGGTTTGTTTGGGGATCTCTCACACCTACCTTGATATGGTGAGTTTTGCTTTTCAGAGCTAGTGGGATTGATGGAAACGTTAGCCGATTTCGGTTTGATGGGATGTTGGGAACTATACCCTGGAGTGACATGAGGTCGGCTCATTGTAAGTCAAGCTGTAAGTCGAACCGTAAGTCAAGCAGCCACTGATCAGATTAGTGTTTCTAAGTCCAGTCTCAAGAACCTAGAACCAGACCGAAACCAGACCCGAATGAAACACATTCATTTTTCAAATTTGGTTCATTCCTTGGGGAGATATAGCACTTTTCCTGAAATCTGCACATTTCACCATTCCCACCCCATCTGGACTTCTAAAAATTATACACAGTGTGTCAGAAGGTGAATACATATCCCATATGTAGTTCTATTACTTCAAACTATTATTAGATCATGAGAAAGGCACCGCATGCGCCTGCGCAATGCATTTTGTGCATTGTTTACTATTATTTGGTCAGAGCATGGCACCTCTATGACTTAAAGTCCGTGGCGAAGTTTCACAAAATAAATACATACTTGATAATATATAGTCCCCTCCTACCTAATTGATATAGCAGAAACCCTTACTTGTTCCTGTTACGGTGATAAAGATCGGATCATGTGGGTTCGAACTGGTTCCACAACAAGTCCCTCAATAGGTTGACTTGGTCAAGATCAGTGAGCTCCTCAAGAGGACGACTCGGTTTGGTTTAGCAGAGCTAAGTCCTCGCAAGGCACTTAGTTTGAGAGTGTTTGAAGATAAGACAAAGTAAGCGTTGTTTGCCTAGGTCAAGCTGAGGACCTCTACTCTAAGGTTACAAGTCTTATATACATTATCCTATGGCTATAAATAAGTAGATGCTGCACAGGAGCTAAATAAGCCATTGGTTAGATAAATGTTTCAAGGGGGCTGTGGCATAGGAGTCAGAGATAAGGCCTCAAGGCCATGAGTCAGAGATAACAAGTGAAAATGTAGCTAAAAGGGGAATTGTCCAAGTCATAGCACCGATAGAGGGGACACATGTCCCAGGGTCATCGGGGTCGGATAGAGATTGAGGGTCGAAAGGTCGCATGAAGGTGCACAGGGAAGAGGGTGAAAAAGTGTAACAGTTCCTGTGTGGACATAATAAGCAGATGTGCGATGTTCTGGGGGATTTGTTTACATGTATTTGACACATTTGATGCATGCATGATGCATGTCATCAAGGTCGAAACGACGCATCCACCCATTGCTGACTCTGCAATGAGGGCACACATGCCAAAAATCATGTGTTTGGATGGTTTAATCATGTGTGAACCTATGTCAACAGCAAATTAACTAAGTAACATGGCTCTGGTGGACAATTTGTGATATTTGTATGGTTTAACTGAGTTTAACCAACAAATTAACCAAACCAATGCAAAATTAACTGGTTAATAATGGTTTGGTCTGGTTTAGATTTTTTTCTGAAAATTTCTTAACCGGTTAAGGTTTAGGTTAATGGATTTGGGGTCAATTAACCAAACCAAACCAAACTTTTGAACACTAGTTCTGACTGTCTTTGTGGGTTGTATGGAATCCTCAAGTTATCCTCGTTGACAGTTCTCCGCCATTCATGTTGTCCTTGATTATGAACATCTGTTGCTGGCATATCGCCATATACATTTCCGGAACATTGGGTTTGTGTCTGATTTTGACGAGGACGCACAGTCTCTGGATGATGGTCACCAGAAAGATGGTCACATCCATCTTCTGGTTGATTCATGTGCTTGCGCTTCCCTGGCTGGTAAGGCCTAGGGGTCCAGGGCTGGTTTCCATGGTCCTGTCTTTGATCCTCAGCAGGTGGCTGTGAGTGTGGAGGCTCAGAGGGGGGTTCAGAGTGATTATGATCATAATCAATTGGCGGTGGAACACCAAAATCATTTCCATCTTCCAAAGGAAGGTCTGTTGGTACAGAAGGGTCTTCAGGATCATTCCATCCCATATTGGTAGGATCCTGGTACTGTGTAACTGTTGGCATTTTGTCTTTGTGACACTTAGGGAATAGGTTCTCATCGAACCATGCAGTGGCAGCTATAAATAGCTGGTTTTGTGGCAGGCACATGATGTTACAGTCTGATCAGCTCCGACAATTTCCAACCATTCTGACACCTCTGACACCTCCGACATTCTTGCTACATTCTTATTTGTATACTTGTTTATGAATCCTGTTACTACATACATTACTTACATCCGACCATGCCAAACAACTCCAACAGCCACTCATTATTATCCGACTCCGACAAAGCCACACGTCCTCCGACATAGTATTTAAACTTATGTAGAATCATGTATTAGCTTCAGTTTGAATATCAACTTAGATTCGACATCATACCTCCTGTCCTCTTTCCGACTCTTAACTTGAGTCTGACCTCCGATCCTCCAATCCTCTGATCTTCCAAAATGAGGACAATGGCACATAAGCGAGGGCACAACACACAGGTTGAAGCCAAGTCCTTCCACCTACGTTTCATGCACTCCAACATCCGACCCTCCGACACATCCGACATAGCTCCGACAAATTGTTGATCAGTTCATAACAGTATATTCAAACTGCCACTTGCTTATCGGTATTTCAAATTCCAGTTATGGCAGCCCACACCACTCAGAACTCCTGTGCAGCAGCAGCCAGAGAGAAGCTTCAAACCTGCAGGACACCAGGGCATCATTTCTGCATATGTTCCAAGATTTTTCCGCAGGACCCAAACCTGACCCCATATCTCCGACACCTCGTCTCCAAACACCTCAGACATTGGGACCTCTGATTCCTGAAGGATCCCATCATTCCCACAAATCTCTGACTTCTCCTTTCAATGACAATAACCCTTTCCATCGCAAGCAAACTCCAAACCTCGCTCAAGCAATCATGCTTATGATGCAGGAGCTCCGACGTAGAGAGACTCCGAAAGCTCTGAAAAAGAAGTTGAAGGAACCTGACACTTTTGACGGTTCCAACTCTCGGAAACTCACCAGTTTCCTCGCACAATGCACCCTGTATTTCGAAACAACCCCGCTTTTGACGACAATAATAACAAAGTCAGTTTCGCTCTATTGTACCTCTGAGGAACCGCGCCCGAATGGTTTGAGCCCACCCTCTTGGGAGAGTCCGATGACGACACTGTCTGGTTGGATGACTGGTCCACCTTGTGCACATTCTCTGATCCAAATTCAGACCTATCGATCCAACCAGAGAAGCAGAGGATAGCCTGGACCACCTTCAGATGTGCAACAATCAGAAAATCCTATGTTACAATGTGGACTTTAAGCATCTTTCTGCTCGCACACAGTGGGATGATGGCACACTCCAATATCGGTACTATACTGGTTTAGCAGAACACATCAAGGATGTTTTAGGGACTTTTTCCAAACCGAAGACTCTTGCCAAGTTGAAAGTAATGGCCCATAACATTGATGCTTGCTACTGGGAACGTCAACACAAGAAATCGCGCTCCTCTGACAAATCCACTCCAAAATCTGACAAATCTGACAAATCCAACAAAAAACAGACCCCCGCTTCATCATCTTCCAACAACTCATTGTCTAAACCCAACTTGCAACAACAACAAAAATCATCATCCACCTCTCCAAAATCCGCCCTCTCCGACAAACTTGGCAAAGACAAGAAATTAACTCCCCAAGAACGCCAATGATGATTTGATAATGATTTATGCATGTTTTGCGGCAACATGGATTATCAGACATCCGACTGCTCAAAGAAGTCATCTGCTAATGCCAAAGCAAAGGCCTGCGCAGCCCAAGCTGAGGACAAATCAGAGAAGATGACTGAGTCAAAAAAATAGTAAGCAGTCCTCAGATTCCAGCACATACTGGGGATTGCGTTGACCCCTTTTGTGCACCCTTGGAAACCCTCCGACTCAATGCATCCACTCTCTCAAATCTGAACTCTTTATGTATTGATTTGATATCTCCAATCTTTTCCGACTCTCTTCCGATTCGTACTCTTATTGATTCTGGCTCTACCCATTGCTTTGCAGATACCAGATTTATTTCTTCTTTAGACTTATCTCCAACTCTGATTCCTTCACCTATGATTCTGAAACTTTTTGATGGTTCTTCAAATACTTATATCATGCAATCTATCAACCTTCCTCTCCAATTCCCTTCCGGTGAACTTCTGACCATCACGTTTTACGTGACAAACCTCGATTTGTCTTGTAATTTGGTTCTAGGACACAACTGGCTCACCCGCTACAATCTGATGATTGACTGGGTATTGGGCAGTAACATATTCTGTTCTATGTTACCCAACACTCCAAGCCCAACTCCGACGTCGACTGCTAAGGCAGCTCTGCCACCTCTGCAGTGTCTGCCCTCTCCAATGGGCACCTCCGATCCGCTCACTCCGAGCACCTCCGACCTGCCACAGATTACCATGGTCAATGCAGCTGCATATCTCCATGCTTGTAAAGCTCCTGGGGCATATGGTTTCTGCATTCACCTCTCCGACATCTCCGCCAATTCAGGGTCCATCACCAACAATGTTTCCGATCTCTCTGGCATACCCGAGGAATACCACAATTTTGCTGATGTATTCAGTAAGAAAAAAGCTGACACACTTGCACCCCACCGACCTTACAACCTCAAGATCAATTTGGAGGAAGGTACTTCCCCTCCAATTGGTCCAATGTACTCACTCTCGCAATCCAAACTTGGATCCCTCCGAGACTTCATTGACGAGCATCTCAATATTGGTTTCATCAAACCTTCTAGTTCACCTCACGGCACTCCGATCCTCTTTGTCCAAAAGAAAGATGGATGAAGAAGGACCGATACCCACTTCTGCTGATCTCTGACCTCTTAGCCACTGCCAGCAAAGTATGTGTTTATACCACCATATGGAGGCCTCCGACATGCATACCACTTAGTCCGCATTGCTGAAGGTGATGAATGGAAAACTGCATTCCGCACTCGCTATGGATTGTTTGAATGGTTAGTCATGCCATTCAGATTGTCTAATGCACCTGCAGCCTTCCAACATTTTATGAATGTCAACTTCTCCGACCTTCTGGACATCTGCATTACCGTTTACCTCGACAACATCCTGATCTACTCCGACAACCCCGAGGAACACAAAAAACATGTCCGAGAAGTCCTCCAACAACTCCGACAACATGGTCTTTATGCCCGCGCCGACAAGTGTGACTTCTCCGCCGAAACTGTAGAATATCTTGGATTTATCCTTTCTCCCGACAGACTCAAAATGTCGGAAGCAAAAGTCAAGATTATTCAGGATTGGCCTGAACCGAGCAGAGTAAAGGACGTCCAGTCCTTTTTAGGTTTTGCAAATTTTTACTGACATTTCATTCCATTCTATTCCAACAACACTATTCCACTCACTCATTTAACCAGGAAACATGCCACTTGGCTGTTCTCCAATGACACTCAAACCGCTTTTAATGACCTGAAAAAGGCATTTACCACTGCTCCAATCCTGACACACTGGATCCCCAACTCTCCGATAATTGTCAAAACCGATGCATCCGACTATGCCCTAGCAGCTATTTTGTTGATCGTCACCTCCGACAATGAAGTCCACCCTGTCGCATTCCATTCCCGCACCTTTATGGCCCCTGAAGTAAACTATGACACCCACAATAAGGAACTTCTTGCCATCCACGAAGCATTTGAAATTTGGCGCCATTACCTCAAAGGCTCCAGTACTCCAATTGATGTCGTTACCAACCACAAAAATCTTGAGTATTTTGCCACCACCAAAGTTCTTTCACGCCAACAAGTCCAATGGTCGGAATACCTTTCTCAGTTCAACCTTGTCATCCGATTCCGCCCCGGCTGATTGGAAACTAAACCCAACTCTCTAACTAGATGTTGGGATGTCTACCCTAAAGGGGGAAATAGCGACTATGTCAACATCAATCCGACCAACCTCCGACCAGTCTTTTCGCAAGAACAGCTCTCTGCTTCAGTTTGCGCGACTCAACTCCTTGAGCCCATCCTCTGTGCAATCATTATCATGGACACAGAGAAGCTCCACCATGACATACTCACAGCACTCCCATCTGACACTCTTTATAACACTCTTTCCAAAGATCCTAAACCCCACTGGTCTCTCGACCCCGATGGTTTCCTCCGACATGATGATCAGATATATGTTCCCGACTCAGAGTCCTACAGCACAAGCACGATCATATGCTTGCTGGACACCCAGGTCAGAACAAGACACTCAGTCTCATTCAGCGCGACTACACCTGGCCTGGAATACGAGATTTCATCAAACACTATTGCAAATCATGTACCACTTGCATGTGATCGAAGCCACAAAGACACAAGCCTTACAGCCTACTCAAACAGCTTCCGATCCCCGAACATCCTTGGAATTCTATCTCGATGGATTTCATCGAGACCCTTCTGACCTCCAACAACTTTGACTCCATCCTCGTTATTGTTGACCAATTAACGAAGCAAAGTATCTTCATTCCGACAACCATTCACTGCACCTCCAAAGACCTTGCCGTACTCTTTGTATTACATGTCTTCTCTAAACACGGCATCCCCGAACATGTCACCTCTGACCGCGGCCCCGAATTTGTCTCCCGATTCTTCCGATCTCTCGGAAAGGCTCTAAACATGACCCTCCACTTCACCTCCGGTTACCACCCCAAAGGCGATGGCCAAACCAAATGCACTAACCAGACCCTCTAACAGTACTTGCAGATATTCTGCAACTACCAACAGGACAACTGGTCTGCTCTCCTCCCGATTGTGGAGTTCGCATACAACAATGCACCTAGTGCTACCACTGGCATATCTCCCTTCTTTGCTAACAAGGGTTACCATCCGAACATTACTGTTCACCCGGAACGAGACCTTGCCTCTTCCCGAGCCCAATCCTTTGTGACCGACTTAGACAAACTTCACCAAGAACTGAAATCCACCATCTCCGACGCTCAACAATGTTACCAAAAGTCCTCTGACAATAATCAGATTGCAGCTCCGACATTCTCTGTCAGACAACAGGTTTTCATCAAAGCACAGTTCTTCCACACAACATGCCCATCCAAGAAACTCTCAGAAAAGTACTTGGGACCATATGAGATCATTGCACAACCCGGCACACACTCCTTTACCCTCCGACTCCCCAACACATTCCGCGGTGTTCACCCTGTCTACCATGTCTCCATGCTTGAACCCGCAACTCCCAACACCATTCCAAATCAAACCCAACCTCCGCCTCCTCCAATTGACATTGACGGAGAACTTGAGTACGAGATTGCTGAAATCATTGACTCAAAGATTGACCGACGACGTAGCTGCAAGCTACTATATTTCATCCATTGGTTAGGATATGAAAACACTGATGAAGAATTCTCTTGGCTACCAGCCAATGAACTGGAAAACGCCCCCGAGCTTGTCTCCGACTTTCATTCTGTTGAAACTTTTCCCATCACGTAGATTAGATTAGATTAGATTACATCACGTGACCTTTACATATCTTCATTACATACTTGTTTGGTTGGTACAAACAGTAGTACAGTATATAAGACCAGGAAACTGTCAATACCAACAAGTTGTCTCTTGACTCTTAACCGCCTCCATCGCTCTTACCAGCCTCAACCGCTCTCACCAGCCTCACCCTCTCCAACCTATGTAAGTGGTCAGAACGGTATCGTAGAGTACTTCCACTGTAGCCAGTTGCTTCAGTACACTTGCGGCTAGCGCCCAGGTGGAACTTCAACAGGTTATGGGCCCCGGATAGCAGAGGGACTTGGGAAACGCTGGCAACAGCGAGTACCTGCCCACTCTACCCTGGTTGGCAAAGAACCGATCGAAAGATCTAGGTTCTGAGTCATACTTCTTCACATATGAACCTGGGAACGTCATTACGACAAGTACCTGTCATGAGACGTCCCTAAAGGGGATTGACCTAGTACACTCCATGTGGAAACGTTGATCGCACCTTATACGTTTCTGACATATAAAGGGTTTTCCCATGACCGCTATTCCTGAAGGGAATATGTCATAAGGAATCATTCAATTGTTTTCTCGAATCATATTCATAACACATCACTGATTGAGAACCCTTTTTAGATTCATTCACAAATGTCTACCTCTCGTTCCGCCCTCGACACAATCACTGCCTTTGACGGCATCGACTACCGGAGCTGGGCCGAAAAAATGAAGTCTTACCTCCTCCATCAAGGAGTCTGGCGCCTTGTTTCTGGCGACATCCCCCGCCCTGTCATCGCCGACTTCACCACCACAGTCTCCACCCCTGGGGCCACTGCTACTGCTCCCCCTGTGCTGGCCACCACGGTTGACCAGCCCGGCTTCCGCAAGGAAGAAAAAGCCTGGATCAGGGACGACGACGTAGCTCTTGGGGCGATACGCCTGAAGGTCTCCGAGGCGATCAGACGCCACATCAAGGACGCCACTTCCTCAAAAGACGCCTGGAAGTCATTAAAAGATGCCTACTCCAAGGTATCCCCAGCCGTCATCTTCGGCGACTTCAAAGCCGCCGCCACCTACAAGCTCTCTGGACGTGACCCCGTCCCTGAAATTGAACGCTTGGGGTCTCTTTTCGCTCGGCTCGCCGATTCGAACTTTGATGTCCCCGATCTGATGCAGGCAATGATCCTGGCAAATGCAATTCCCGACGCCTGGTCGTCACTCTCCACTGCCCTCTTTCAGGTCTATGATGCCGACGACTTCACATACAAAGCCGTCGCGGAAAGCATCATATCAGAATACCGGCGCAAGTATTCGATTGGGTCCACTCGTACGTCCAACGAGCAGGCCCGGAAAATCTCCGGGACAAAGCGAAAGGGGCAGGACCCCAAATGGGAAAGGCAGCAGAAGCCAAGTACCTCGCAGAACGATGCTGACGAGCAGCCTAACTCGGCCGACCCAAGTACTGCTTCTGAGAAGAAGAAGGGAAAGGGACGTTGGCGCAATCAGAAGAAAAGCGCTAACAATGCGGACAACACGTCCGACCATGTGGAAGAAACGGTTGAGTTTGTTGCTCCCGCCATCCACTTCCCTCCTCTTCCGCCGCCATCCTTCACCACCGTCACTGGTCGCGGGAAAACAACAAGTACCGCACAGCCCGATTCCGCAAAGATGCAGTCGCTCCTGCAAAGAATGAACCCCCCTCCGTCACAGTACACCGGGCTTTCTTCTGGAAAACCATCCGTGTGGAAAAAGAACGACCATGTCCGCAAACTCGCGCATGGCATTGGTGCTCGCCCCTCAGGATCGAATCTTCGTATCCTAGACACCATCATTCCTGACATCGACGAAAGGCCGGCTAAACAGCGTCGCGTAGCCCCGTCGATAGAAGAATCTCTGAAAATGATGGACATAGACCATCAAAGCGAGCGGATGGGGCCGGAACAATTCGAAGATGGGCTGATTGAACTTGACGGTTCGTCACATATTTCTCTCAAACTTGACCAAATGGGAAACGCTAATAATCACGCACAGACGTTTGAATACATGTTAGCTAGTACCGATGCAGATAGTATAGATCTCTTTAGTGATGATCTGTACAAAAAATATACCAAACATTTTGCGTCCTGCACACACTGCAAAGAGAAAGAACGCGCTCAGTGGATCTTAGATTCCGGCGCATCATTACACTTTACCCATGAGTTCAAAGACTTCGCATATTACAGGCCTCTCAAGGCTAAGCGATTTGTCCAAACAGCTGCAAAGGGAAAGAAACTGGAAATTCTCGGAGTTGGGGCCGTTCCAGTGCGGCATACCCTAAATGGGGAAACTAAAACCCATCTCTTACGACCGGTATTTTATATTCCGGATATGGACACACGTCTACTGTCCCTAGGCGTCTTCCTTAACCATGGTTACAAAGTTGATGGAATGCGTGGAGAAATTAATATCTCTAAAGGGCTGAACAAAATACAGTTTTCGCCTCATTTCATCGGACAAACCATTTATTGGTTAGACACTGAAATACGCTATGACCAAATCCACGCAATCTCTAGCGAAATCACTGTTGAAACCTGGCATAAACGCCTTGGCCACCCAAATGACCAGGCGCTCAATAAGATTCCCACCAGTACCAAAGGAGTACCCAAAACGTTAGTACGTGAGAAATCACAGGAAAGCTGCACGGGGTGTCTAAAAGGGAAAATGCCGAATCAATCTTACCCTAACTCGGTGACAAGGGCTGTCGAACCCTTTGATTTGATCCATTCGGACTTGAAACAGATATCCACGGCATCGTACCACAAGTACAAATATTTCCTTACCTTTTTGGATGATTTTTCTTCCCATGTCTGGGTCGTCTTGCTTAGGAAAAAGTCAGGCGCCATCACGGCGCTGAAACAATTCCTTGCGATGATCCAGAATCAATTCGCCGCCACCCCTAAAAAATGGCGGGTTGATGGAGGTGGAGAATTCGATGAATACAAGGATGTACTTGCCGATCATGGAATTCTGATCGACGTCACACTCCCATATCAGCATCAGCAGAATGGTAGAGCAGAACGAATAAATCGAACTCTGTGGGAAAAATCTCAGGCATTGCGTTTCGACGCATGTCTACCGCCGATGTGGTGGGAATTCTGTTTGGAACATGCAGCATTTCTATACAACAGAACCCCCATGCGGCGTCTTGAATGGAAAACCCCTTATTTCAGGGTGACCAATGAGATCCCCGACTTGTCCAGCGTCAGAGTCTTCGGATGCCAAGCATACATATATATCCCAAAAGAAAAACGCAGAAACTCCCTGGAGTCAAGATCTCGATTGATGATTTATCTCGGATCAAAACCAGGGGTCAAAGGATACCGCTTCATGGATCCTGAGACTAACACGATTTTCATGGGTGGGAAAGCTATCTTTGATGAAAGCAAGTACCCTAGATGCCACATCGACCCTTTGCCAGAAAACCATCCAGAAATGGAAAACCCAGAGCCGGCTGATGAGTTTGAGGATCTCATCCCTGGCAGCAACGACGACGATAGTCACAATGAAACACCTCAGGACTCAGTTCCCATTGAACAGGATCAACCTGAATCAGACAACGAACTACCTGCCAGTGAACCTGATGACGAACCACGAGTACCCACTCCGCAACCCGAGCAAGTACCAGATCGACCGAGGAATCAAGTTCCCTCCACCAGGCTAATGCGGCCTGCTTAAGTCCATATAGAGCTTTGAATAGTTGGTACACGAGGTGCTCTTTCCCTTTTACTATGTAGCCCTCAGGCTGTCGCATGTAAATGACTTCTTGGAGCGTTCCGTAGAGGAAGGTGATTGCGAGAAGCCTTTTGCGACAAGGCGCGCTTTCAGACGCCCGTCGGATTTTTCGTTATAAACCCATTTGTTCCTTAGAGCTTTCCTCCCTGCAGGCAGGGGTACTAGCTCCGTGATCACCCCGCGGCGTTTGAGCATGTCTAGCTCTTTACGTTCAGCCGCATACCAGTCTTCTTTATTTGGAAGAGGGTATATGTCTTTATGGGACATTTCAACGATGCCAACTTGGGCTGATATCGCCTCCATCAGGAGGTCATTCATCCATGCCGTTTGACCGCCCAATCTCCGTCTTCGATCTAATTTTTCAAGATCAGACGCTGGAGTGTCTTCCCCATAGATGCTTCCTGGCATCTTTCGAACTCGTCGTTCCCTGATAAAAAGCTCGGCTTTGTCCGGCTTCACTCTGATGCGGGAGTGTTCATTCACAAAAGTACCAAAGGGGAAATTGTAATCGCCGTCATATATGTCGACGACTCTGCTTTTCTCGGCACAAACCGAGAATACACGCTAGAGAAGAAAAAGGCCTTCATGACCACATGGGAATGTAGGGACCTAGGGCACCTTGTGCCTGATGGGGAACCGAAAGAATTTCTCTCTATCCAAATAAGGCAACGTGGGAAACGTATCTTCATTGATCAAGTACCTTACCTTGAGAAAATACTCGAACGAATGGGGATGAGCGAATCTAACGCCACCCATACCCCACTTCCTACGGGCTACAAACCCATGATGTCCGAAGATGAACCCAATGCAGAACTTCGATCAAAGTACCAATCCGTCATTGGATCACTTCTATATCTGATGATTGGAACGAGGCCAGACATCTGTTTTGCCGTGATTAAAATGTCGCAGTTTTCCACAAATCCCACCAAACGCCATTTAGAAGTGGCTAGGGATGTTTGCAGGTATCTAAAGGCCACAAAAAATTACGCAATCATGTATGATGGCAACTCAGGGAAAGGAATCTATGCATTCACAGACTCCGATTGGGCGTCAGATGAAAACACGAGGAGGTCTACCACTGGCTTCTTCATATCACTGGCGTCTGGAGCAGTAACATGGGTATCATCGGCGCAAAAGACCATCGCCCTCTCTTCCACAGAAGCAGAGTATATGGCGTTATCAGATTGCAGTCGCGCAGCAACATGGCTGAGAAGCATGCTTGCCGAACTTGGAATGCAGATCGGATCAGTACCGATCTACGGAGACAACAACGGTTCCGTCTTTATCGCATCCAACCCTGTAACCGAGAAACGATCCAAGCACATTGACGTGCGATTCCACTTCGTCAGAGAAAAAGTCTCCGAAGGAATAATTACGGTCGAATTCATTGAAGGAGTGAACAACCCTGCAGATCTTTTAACTAAGAACCTGGGAAAAATCCTCTTTTCCAAGTTTATCCCGTACTTCGGATTGATAAAAAACTAGGCGAAACAAAAGTACCTATATATATATGTGGGAAAAAGTAAGATGTATTTAGAAGTATGTACTAAATATGGGGGGGTGTTGAAACTTTTCCCATCATGTAGATTAGATTAGATTAGATTACATCATGTGACCTTTACATATCTTCATTACATACTTGTTTGGTTGGTACAAACAGTAGTACAGTATATAAGACCAGGAAACTGTCAATACCAACAAGTTGTCTCTTGACTCTTAACCGCCTCCATCGCTCTTACCAGCCTCAACCGCTCTCACCAGCCTCACCCTCTCCAACCTATGTAAGTGGTCAGAACGGTATCGTAGAGTACTTCCACTGTAGCCGGTTGCTTCAGTACACTTGCGGCTAGCGCCCAGGTGGAACTTCAACACATTCCGCTTATCCTGACAAACTGGGTCCGCTCACATCGCTCTGAAACAAGAAAAAACGAGTACTATTGCTATCTACTTAGTTTATTGTTTCTTGTTTGATGGACCCTCCTCCTCCTCCTCCTCCTCCTCCTCCGCCTTCTCCGACAGCTCCGAAATCGACATGTCAGAATCGTCCGACAGCTCCGGCAACTCCAACCTTTTCCTATTCACAATATCCTTCCTTATTCTCCTTGCAAT
Source organism: Entoloma clypeatum (assembly GCA_963565915.1). Classification (NCBI taxonomy): domain Eukaryota; kingdom Fungi; phylum Basidiomycota; class Agaricomycetes; order Agaricales; family Entolomataceae; genus Entoloma; species Entoloma clypeatum. The sequence goes on along the minus strand of OY751490.1, from coordinate 1,157,915 downwards.
TCTCTTCTCCAGCCTTAATTTGTGCATCTCCTCCCTTGTATCCATCTCCGACTCCGTCTCCTCCTCCGACACCTCTGGCAACTTTTGTTGGTACTCGGTGTTCACCGACCCTTCAACTGCTGTTAGCAGTCGCCTCACCTGCCTGGTCTCCGCCAAAATCATCTTGAGGACACTCAAGACAGTGTCCTCCAACCCACTCTCCAACGCCTTCTTTTTTCCCTTATTTATCTTCACCATCTTCTTCACCTCCTTCACCTCCGACTTTCCCTCCGACGCTCTGACCTCGCACTTCTTCTTGTCTTTGACACAACCCTTGCAGGACAACTTATTCCTAAAACAAAAGGTTGAAACAGAAAGGACAAACCAAAGAAGAACTCACTCATCGTGTTCACACTCGACGCTCTTCATAATGCACCTATCGCAGGCACCGACCCCAACCCCAACTCCCGACCCCTCTCCGACCATCACCGTCACCTCCTCCACCTTCTTCTTCTTCTCCGCCTGTGACACCCCTGACCCCTTGCTCAACGCCCCTTGCATAGCGGCCACTTCATCGGCCCTCTTCTGAGCTGCCAGCTCCGACGCCGACACATCTCCTCTGCTACCTGCATCTTGTTATGCTTAACAAACCATTCCAAGGTTCAGGCAGAGTATGCAGGAAAGTGGAAAGGCGAAGAGCAATGTGATTGCTAAATCTAAGGAATCTACTACAGTACAGGAGGTTTATATAGGTACTGACTATAGGCGGTAGCGGATGAGTCAGTACTGAGTAAGGCAACTGCGGAAGGCTATGTACAATAAGTAAGCTGACTGCGGAAAGCAAGTCAGCACGGGAGCGAAGTATACTAAAGGGGCTGACGAAGTAAAGGTAGTGAGTCAGACTGGGAATCAAAGGTTGCGAAAGTAGACATTAGACATAGTAAGCTCGTAAGAGGGCGCCGAGCCAGGCCAATAAGTAAAAGTGATGACGTCGTCTGCATACCGTAGAGTCCGTAACACCCAACGGCATGCCACATTATTATTATTATTATTATTATTCATAGTTTATAATATGTTTTTGCCTACTGTGCAAACCCCATGTGGGAACCCTCACCTGGCCCCGCGCCTATCTGCCAATACCTGTGCTCAATCTACCTGTGGGTTGATGGGTTGCTACCCATGCAGATATGGGTACAGGTCAGTGTTCTAGTACCTGTGGGAGTACCCATGCCATCACCTGGAAAAGAGGTGTAGAAGGCTGTCCCAAAGCATTCCAGTGGCACTAGTTGTCGGAAGAGGGTGGTGGCAGCGGGCATTGATGGCTGTTGATGATGGTGAGTAGTGCTTGAGGGTTCAGTCCAGTTCAGATCTTTTTGCAGTTCATCCTTTTTAAAAAATGGCTCCAGAAATCCCAATAAAATCACTAAAATTACCAAAGTATTTGGACAGATGGAGGTCATAAAAAGCCAGGGGGTCTTCCATTAGATGAAATTTTTTCACCCAGCCATTGTTGAGATATTGCAACATGTCATAAATGTCAATGGCAGTCAAAATAAGTGGGGGTCATCTCTTGGATGATGAAATTCCATCCAGTGGTTGTTGAGATATTCACAAAAGCAAAAAAAACCGAACCTTTAAACACTAATGGTGAGGCAGCTGTGGGAAGCTGATTAGACGAAGAGGTGCTGTGGGTGGTGGGAGCTGGAGGGGCCCGAGCTGTCAGCTTCCAGAGGCTTGCTGACATGGCATTCCCAAATAGGCAGAGGGGACAGAGCATGACGGAGTCTTTTTGCTGGTTTTAAGGCCTGATTTAACACTGGTGTTGGGGTTTTACTATAGTCGAGCCTAATAATACTAGGGCAGGGGCACCATGGCCCAGTATTACTATCTAATACTGGATCCCCAAGTTTTTGAGCAGGGAAATTGAAGAGAGCCTGCTTGAGAGGCAATTTGGTGATTTTTCGCAAGGAAAACTAGTGTAAATACGGCAGTGATGGCTAGATCTATCCAGATCCTCTGGACCACTTAAGGTTTGGTTCATAGAGCCTCTTTGGCAATATGAGGGGACCTCAAATCCCGGAGCTCAGGTCTCAGGATGTGTTTGTTAAAGCAGGGGACACTGAACTATGAAAAAAGAGCTCTTGGAGTGACATTAGAGTGACACTTCCAAGCGGCGTTTGAATCGTGTAAGGGGTGCTAAATTATCAATGTGGATGCTCGATGCATCAAATGCTTGCGGAGTCTGAAATATGACTGTGACGATACCATGACAATTGTTTCAAATACCTCGAATTTTTGACTCCCCCTCACCGGGAAGCCTCTGACGACACGAGCACAATATTTCTTCCCAAAGTAGGATTATAGAAGAGACTAATTACAAGTGATCCCGAACAATCCCAGAGGAAATTGGTGTTGAACAAATTCCACTCCTATAGATATTTCATCTATAGTGTCATGTGCTCAATCCCATGATGTACAAATGATGTACAAATAAGTAGACTAGTATATAAGACTGTCCTTATTCTCTGTGCAATATAACACTCTTACCGAGTAACCCCCACCTTGCAAACACCTCTCAAAGGTTAGTAGTAAGGTTCCCCCTCTATTGTAGAATACATGATCTGTAGCGCATAGCGTAGAGTATACTAGGACTGCAAGACGACACATCCACTGTGATCACCTCCAGTGTTGATGTGATTGTATGCTGTTCCAACAGGTTATGAGCCCTGAGACTCGCCATTGCGCTCGTCGCTGGCAGTCTTAGTAGACTCGATGCCGCTACATCGCAAACACAATAGATCAAGTGCACCTCGATCTGTACATACAACATTAATGATTATGTGGATGTTTAATCCCACATCATCGTGTAGTGCGATGAACTAGCAGATCCAGGCGATAATACCCTGATGATCGTGATGCCCATCCACCTCCATACATGTGTCTACCAGTTAACTCTGTGTACGATGTTAAACATGGAATAGGGGTCTGATGGACCCTAGTGGAGTAAAACACATGTTGTTGTGTCCCTGTTTCATCTAAGATCCAGTGATTTGACATGTGACTGATGCATTCTATTTCCAGTCTTTTGTGCTCTCACCCTTCGCATCAAAGCATCTCTTCTTTTGATTACAAATCCGCTGTCATCAAGATGACCGGCTCTAACTGGAAGGAGTGGAGCAATACGATGACAGGGTTTTTACAGTTTGAAGGGACCTGGATGCTCGTATCCGGGGACTGGATTCAGCCAACCTCTCTGACAGCCGCTTCGACGTCTGAACAATGAAAGGAGTTCTGCGAGTGGAAGGAGAAAGACTTGAAAGCATGTGGCACAATCATCTTATCTCTGGTGGAATCTGTAAAACATGAGGTTACAGTGTTCCAGACTTCGAAAGAGGTTTGGGATCAGCTGAAAACTCTTTTTGAGAACAAAGGCCGATGAGATGTTCAAGGACTTCGCCTTGACTCTCGATTGGCACCTGTCTGGTGGTGACCCCCATCTGGAATTCTCTAAATTTCGTGATCTCTTGGCACACCTCGACAGACACAAGATCCCCTTCGCTCCTAAATTGCAAGGGATGCTTGCTGTGCACCGTCTACCTCCCAAATGGAAACATCTTGGTTCGCATCTGGCTAAAGAATGGAAGTTGGATACTTTCAAAGTTACAGATGTTGAAGAGATTGTAACCACGGAGCATATGTGCGTACAAGCCGAAGCACAACTTCCGGCTGCCAATAAGATCTCCGCTGTCAAAAGGAAAGGACAGGAACCCCGCTGGCGCAATGGTCCAGGACCTGCTGATGCTTCTGGGTCAAACCAGAATTCTGGCAAATCTCATCAATAGAACAAAGGAAAAGGAAAGGCAAAGGAGACACTGTCGAACAACTCCAGTGATCAAAACAAGAAGCAGCCGTTTGTACCCAAAAAGGAAGGGTCGCGGAGTTGGAAAAAGGCCCAGCGCGCCCAAGAGGCCACTGCAGGCGACACCGCCAGCTGCTCTCATATTGCCTCATTGGCAATGGCTATGAATCTGCCAACACCTTCCTTCACCACTGTCACAGGCTCAGGACACATCATTCCCTCCCAACAATCTTCTACTCAGATGACTGACCCTCATCATCGTCCTCCTCTCGAATCGCGGTTGACATCTAGTCCCACTAAACATATCATGACTGCAGGTGCGAGAGAGCTTCTTGATTGCATGACAAACACATCCGTGCTGTAAGGGCAAGCCCCTAGAGGATTAGAGACCTTAGCAAGGAAGTCATTCCTTCTATCCTTGTTTCTTTCTGTTCCTCGACTCTGCCCATACAATGTCAAGACAATCCTCCTTTTTGTTGACTGCTCTCGCAACTCCATCACCCTCCTATAACCTCTGATGCTGCTCCGATGCTGCTCCGATCTACTCCGAAATCTCTCCACCTGTTCCGACTCTCCTCCATCCACCCCCACTGGGTTCCAATGTTCCGAAGCCTTGTTCAGGATAGTTCCCTCTGATGGATTTCCATCCATCTTACCGTAAGGGCAACATCGCTTTCATTGGTTTCACTAACACCAAGGTCCATCTTACCCTCTGTATTCCTATATCCTGGTACCTCCATCGGAGCTCCGCACTCCTCCGATATAGCTCCGCACTTTTCCGACGTAGCTCCGCACTTCCTGCACACTTGACACTGTCGTTTCTCCATTGGAGCTCCGCATTTCTCCATGCCCAGCGATACAGGCAATATCCCTTCCCTTCTTCTTCTCTCTTTCACATTCTCTTTCCACCACCTCCGACGATTCCCAACATACCTCCGACCCTCCGGTTATCGGACTTCTAGATGTGGTGCGTTCATTACTTACACTTACTATACTTTACATTTTCCTTTTCCTTTCCAAACACCTCCACGTATCTCCGATATTCCGACGGCCTGTTCTCCGCCCTTCAGTCTTTCGACATGACCTTATTACTTCAAGTCCATGCATGGTACGATACATCACTTATATATTTATCTCTTCAACCCCCATCTCCGACGTCCTCCGATCCGCTCCGCTTTTCAGAGCGGATATCTTATTTCAAATATTCCTACTATTTCATATATTCTCATTGCCATTCCGCTTCCATTTCCAATTCCCTTTTTCTATATATCTGCTTCGGTTGCAGGAGATTCCTTAGAGTTTTCTCTTTGGATCTCCCTTGCAAGGTACGATATATTGTTGTTTAGTAGTCTTTAATCTAACCTTTGGATCTCCCTTGCAAGTTGTCCGACGTCGGAGTCGCTTCGGAGCACTTCGGAGTTGTTATCGTAAGGTCGCCCTTACACGTGCAGTGTTTCACAGGTGCTCTGGTTAATGAACCATCAATGTACCCTGAGGTGCAGGCCACGCGTGATGTCGTCACATCTCTTGGCATTGTGGGAACATCCCAGACCCTCCAAAATGTCAATAACATCATATACCCCAAAGACATTCTGGGGATATATTCAACTCCTGACAATGAGGTGATGAACGAAGCTTCCCTGTTTCTGATGGAATGCCAAGATTATGATGCCGATACGGTGATGGACTTCAATGAGGAATACGCGTATGACAAAGATGAACCTGGACCGTCCAAGCGGACGTGTTTCAGTTGGGCGGATGATGTCGACAATGAGCTTTTTGGAGGTTCGTCAGGTGACGACCCAAGATATGTTCTTTCACAAGTTTCACATGAGCACACAATGACAGAAGAACACACCCAGATTCGTGATGAGTCACTAGAACCGGGTTGTAGTTATTTAAAATTACCTGTTGTTGCTGCCTCCTTCATGGAGGAAATATATGAGCATTTTGCCTCATGTTCAAAATGTAAGAACAAATCCAAAGATACTAATGACGCCAAGTGGATCATGGATTCCGGCGCTAGTATGCACTTCACCGCAGAGATGAGTGACTTTGCAACGTACAAAGAAGAGAAATCTGTCTGTACTGCCCAAACTGTGGGCAAAGCAAAGATCTCTATAAAAGGAAGAGGGTCCATGTTTATCACTCACATGATACCATCGCGTCAAGGAAAGCCAAGAAGTCTAATGACTCAGCTTTATCTGGTTCTACACATCCCAGAGCTTTCCACTCGCCTCATGTCGATGGGCAAAATTCTTCAAGAATCTGGATTAAATGTTGCTGGCTCAGCTGACAATCTTAGTTCCTTCAAAGATGGAAAGTGTGTACTAAGATGTGAACCTCATTTTCCCGGTTTGACCATATACTGGGTAAATACACACGTTGAACAAATCATGCAGCTAAATGCTAGAAATATCGATGTCTATAAAGCTGATTACAGCATTTGGCATCAGCAGTTTGCACACCCTGGTAAAGATGTCCTGAAAAAGGCACCCAACGCATGTGATGGATTCCCAAGGGATGTCCAATTTCCCCTTAAGGATAAGCCATGCCGTCCCTGCGCAGAAGCAAAGTTGAGGTTGAAAAGCTTCCCTCCTTCATCTTCACGTGCTTCCAGACCCTTTGAGTTGCTCCATTCGGACCTCAAAGAGTTCCCAATCGCCTCCTATCACAAATTTAAATACTACGTCAGCTTCTTCAATGACTATTCTGGGCATGCTTGGACGGTATTGTTGAAACTCAAATCCGATACCTCTGATGCATTCAAAAAGTGGACAACACTTATGAAAACCCAGTTTAATGCCCAATTTTGCTGATGGTGTTTTGATGGAGGGGGAGAGTTCAAAAAGGAAACTGGGGTAGTAAAATACCTCGAGGATCTTGGAATTGCCATGGAAATTTCAGCTCCAAATACACCCCAACAAAATGGTCGAGCCGAAAGGATTAACTGCACCATTGTAGAGAAAGCACAGGCAATGCAATTTGCCGCCTGCTTACCACAATCATGGTGGGAGTTTTGCGTTTTACACACCATGCATGTCTATAATCGCACACCAATTAAATGACTTTATTGGAAAACACCTTTTGAATCTCTAAAAGGGGAAAAACCGGATGTATCTAATCTCCATGTTTTAGGCTGCGCTGCCTATGTTTATATTCCTGAAGAACACCATGTGAATAAATTAAATCCACATGCAGAGCTTATGACCTTTATGGGTTTTAAACCAGGAATGAAAGCATATCAGTTAATGACTGATAAAAACAGTATCTTTATTGGTACTACCGCAGTATTTGATGAAACACTTTTTCCAAGGTGTCCGGATACCAAAGTGCCACAACACACACCCATGGGAAATGAGCCTTCCCATGATGAGTCTCAGGATGGCAGAAACCCTGATGACAATGTTGATCACCACTTCGGAGATGGAGACGTTCATTATCATTCCCGCCGGCGTAATCAGCCGAGCGGAGATGAATCCTCCGCAAATGGAAACCAGCGCGACGGCACTGATGTACCACCTTCAAATCAGGATGACCCTGAGGTCCAGAACCAGCTGGCGAATGTTATGCTTAACAAACCGTTCCAAGGTTCGGGCAGAGTATGCAGGAAAGTGGAAAGGCGAAGAGCAATGTGAGTCAGACTGGGAATCGAAGGTTGCGAAAGTAGACATTAGACATAGTAAGCTCGTAAGAGGGTGCCGAGCCAGGCCGATAAGTAAAAGTGATGATGTCGTCCACATACCGTAGAGTCCATAACATGTTCCCCTCTTCAAGCTCTGTGTCCTCACAGAGTCATTGTCCCCATCCCTCGTTGTTGCCGGGATCAGACCAGTTCGGACTCTCCTTGAGACTCCAATCATAAATCAACTCCTCGTTGATGGCAACGGCAAGTTCGAGGCCCTTGATAGCCAGCCGAATACGTCTATTTTCGATCACGAGGGTGCTGGTGTAATTTCCAAGAATTTGTTTTTCCTCGGGACTCGGGGCGATGGGGAGGTTGGACAGCGAGTGAAGCCGGATATGCATCTGGCGATGAAGGAGGTCGGCAAGGGAAGTTTCGAGGGCATGGATTTGGTCTCTCATGGAGAGTGCTTCGTTCATGAGGGCGGCGATGGCGGGGTTGATGTCGGTGGTGGAGGTGGAGGTAACGGTGGTGTTGGACATGGCGGTGAGGATGGTTGAGAGATAGAAGAAGAAGGGGGAGGCTATATTGGGTGGGGAAAAGACCAGAGCAGGGAACTCGGTGTGTGGTTGACTGATGAGGTCGATACTGTTATGGATTTTGAACACTGTCTTTTATCATGGGCGAGACAGGTTCTGCCAATGGAAATCACGGATCAAATCTTGAGCGTTCTGAACATTAGCTCGAGGTTCCCATGTGTTCTCTTCTGGGCCATATCCTTCCCACTGGACAAAGTACTGGATCTTTCCACAGAACTTTCGAGAGTCTAGGATTGTGGACACATGATACTCTTCTCGTCCTTCGATGATGATCGGATCAGGGGCTGGTTTCTTCTTCTGGATGGCATACTTTGGGGTTTCGTAAGGTGACAACAGGGTCTCGTTGAACACAGGGTGAATCATTTTCCAAGTCTTCGGAAGATCAAGAAGGTATGCGCTAGCTCCTTTCTTCTCTAGGACCTTGAATGGTCCATGTCGGAGTGCGTCAAGTTTCTCCGAGGGACGGTTAGTCCTGATGTTAGTCCCTTCCAGCCACACCTTGTCTCCGATGCGGTAGTTCCGAGACGGACTTCGTTGTGTATCAACTGTCTTCTTCATCTGATCCTGTGCCTGTTTCAGTGCTGCGTTGGCTTCTTCTCGTGCTTGTTTGAGTTTTTCCAAGAAGCTGTTGGCAGCCGGGTTGGTGTCTTCCAACACAAGTTCTCCCTTCCAAGGATGCAAGCCATATTTGAGGTAGAATGGTGTGTGCTTTGTCGCCTGATGTTCTTTATCATTGTACTGGAATTCAGCAATTGCGATACACTCAGCCCAATCATCTTGTAGATGGTTGACGAAGTTTCGTAAGAACGCTTCTGTTTCCTGATGCAATCGTTCGGCCTGTCCATCAGTCTGTGGATGGTATGCGGTGGACAGATTCCTTTTGATCCCTAACATGCGGCAAAGTATCTCCATGAACTTCGCAGCAAACTGTGGTCCCCTGTCACTGATGATCTTCTTGGGGATCCCATGAAGCTTCCATATCTGATCCCGATAGATCTTGGCTAATCCTTCAGCCGATAATTCCACGGTTGTCGGAATGAGATGGAGCATCTTTGAATGTCTATCTGTGATGACCAGAATCGCATTCTTTCCCTCGGACTCTGGTATCGGTCCCACAACGTCAATCCTTATGTCTTCCCATGGATGACTTGGTGCTGCGTGGGGGTGTAGCGGAGCATGTTGTTTCTGTCTGTTGATCTTGTTGCGCTGACAGGTGTCGCAACCCTTTACGTACTTCTTCACATCATGCAGGATGGTAGGCCACCAGTAGGTGCGAGTGAGGAGTTCATGTGTTCGATACTGTCCTGGATGTCCAGCCACTGGTGCATCGTGTGACTCAAACATCAGTTCTTGACGCAGTTGTGGGTCCAGTGGAACATAGACTCGTTTGCCTGCATATGTGATGCCGTTTTCCTGTTGATACCAATGAGGATTCTTCTTTAGACCCTGGGCTACTTCTGTCTCCATGCGGTTTGAACCCTTGATGCGTGCGATCCACGGATTTTCAATGGTTGTGATGTTTCCAATCTTGATGGAATCAGATGTTTCACCCACTTCAAAGAATTGTTCCTCCGTGAACATCTCCATTTGTACCACATCTTCTGATTCCAATCGTTTCAAGAATAGTCCCTCCTTGAGCATTTGGTCACTGTCTTGCTGTTCGAGTTCCGTTTCATACCAGGGTAAGCGCAACAGGATGTCCGCTTTTGCATTTGTCTTGCCAGGCACATGCCATAATTCGAAGTCATAGTCTTGTAACTTCATCTTCCAGCGCCTTTGTCATTGATTTAGGTCCTGAGGACGGTGGAAATACTCCAGGTTCTTGTGATCAGTTAAGATCTCAAAGCATTCCCTGGCTTCAAGTAGATAGTGTCTCCAATCTTTCAGTGCTTCCATGACTGCCAAGAGCTCTTTGTCGTATATCTCGTAATTTTGTTCGGCCGCGAACATGGTCCGCGACAAGAACGCGATAGGATGCCATTTGTCGTCCTGTTTTTGAGAGAGTACAGCCCCAATTGCATAGCCCGATGCATCAGTTTCAACCCTGAACTGTCCATCTGGTTTTGATAATGCCAAGACTGGTGCCGATGTGATCGCCTGTATGAGACCTTCAAATGCCTTTTGTTCTGTTGGTCCCCAAGTAAACGCAGTGCCGCCTGTGAGCGCAGTAAGTGGTTTCGCAATGTTTGACTATCCTTCAATGAAGCGCCGATAGAAGTTAGCAAACCCAAGGAACTTCTGGACTTCCTTTTTTGATGTGGGTGCTCGCCAGTTTCGGATCGTATCCACCTTCTCAGTTTCCATCTCGACACGTCCTTCACCAACAACATATCCCAATATGGGGCATTTCGTTACTTCCCAGAAACACTTCTTCTCCTTCAGGAACAAGTCATTGTCTGATAGGATCTGCAGAATTTCTTCGGTGTTTCGCACAAGTTCTTCCTTGGTTTTACCAATAACCACAATGTCATCCATGTAGATCACGCAGATGCGTCGGCGGATCTGGTCCCAGAATAGACTAGCCATCATCCGAGAGAACGTTCCTGGGGAGTTGCAAAGGCCGAAAAACATGACCAATGGTTCAAACAATCCTCAACTGGTGAGGAGGCAGCCTTCCATTCATTGCCTTCCTTAATCCAGACATTGTTGTAACCCCACATGATGTCCATTTTATTGAAGTAGACTGCATCTTTCAGCACGTCCAAGAGATCGGAGATGCGCGGGAGTGGGAACTTGTCTTTGACCATAAATTTGTTGACCATGCAGTAATCTTGTACCAATCATTTGGAACCATCCTTCTTATTGATGAAGAAGCAAGGAGAAGCATAAGGGGATTTGGACGGGCGGATCTTTCCAGTTGCTAGACCTTCATCAATGAATGTGTCCAATTCCTCTTGTTCCTTTTGTGTCATGGGATATGTATTTCCCCCTAGTTCCTTTGGTGCGTCCGGTGTAAGTTCAATATCATGGTCCCATTCCCTTTCCTTCGGGATCTTATCAAAGTTCTCCTTCTCGAAGAGGTGAGTAAACCGATCAACATATGAGGGTCGTTTGGTTGTGGGAGGTGGTGTGGGAGTGACAGCTTCCAATATAGGGTCTCCAGGCTTCCATTTCTGATCCAACTTCTTGGGTGCATCTTTGTCACGCACCTCAACCATGCGAACCCAATGTTTGCGACCATCGAGGTTAACCCTGAAATCCGAATGTTTGGTTCGGCATGTTGTTGGGCACCGGTTGAACGTTACGGCGCCGGTTGTCCAATTGATCGTAGGGTTGTGGTGTACCAACCAGTCATGTCCCAAGAGCATGTCGGTTCTCCCAATGTCCAGTACCATCGCTTCCATGGTTTTCTGATGTGTTCCCAAATCCAGCTTGACTTCGGCAAGTTGGTTCACTTTTTGTTGTTGATTTGGTGATCCATCCGCATTTAGAATTGCTATGGGCAGTATTCCTCACGTGGGGAGGTTCTGTTCACATACTATTCTGGGATGGATGCATGTGCGTTCACATCCGCTATCAACCTCAGGTCAAATGACCTTTGGTCCTTGTCGTGTTTTGAGCTGAGCTAACAGCCTGATCTCTCGTCGTTTCGGAGGTTTGTCTCCCTTCACAATCTTAGTCGACACAGCGGCTCACTTGGCAGTGATGACATAGGTTCTATTGTCTGCAGTCATACAAGGCAAGCAAGTCTGTTTAATAGATAAGGGTCGCGACTTAGCGTCGTTTAATCGGACCCTTCGGGAAAATCCTTCTCGTCGGCTTCTAAGATTGTGGTTTCATCATTCTCGGCATCTTCCTCAGACACCTTCCTAACCCTTCCGGAGTTCTTCTTCAGCTTGCGGCAGTTGCGCGCAATATGGCCTTCTTGGTCGCAGTTGAAACACTTGCAACCATCCTTCTTCTTTGGAGCGCTGCAGTCTTTAGCGAGGTGACCGAAGTGTTGACAGTTGTAGCAACGGGCCACTCCTGCTTTGTCGATCTCCATGGCCTTGCCCTGACCACCATAAGTGGTACCCAATCCGATGCGCATGTCGCCACCACCTCAGATGACTAGTGCATGTCCCTCCATCTGTCGTCCCTTGTTTTGGATCTCCTTTGCGTACTCGGAGTACGTCTTATCCTCGCTTGCCACTTGTTCAGAGATTCTTCGGTTGACGTTCTTTTCCAGGATGTATTTCCCAGTTTCTTCGCCAAGGTTTGACAGCTTCAAGAGCTCTTCAAATTTGTCCAAGAATTTGTCAACGGTACGTTTCTCCTGCCTCAGGACTTCGAGTCTTGCTTTGGCAGCAACTGACTTGTTGGCAACAGAAAATCGTGTTGCAATATCCTCTGAGAATCCTAGCCAGGTGATGTTCTCGTTGTCGATGGCAAGAGCATCTAACTTGTTACTGGCCCAGTGCTTGCCAGACCCTTCCATCATGCGGGATAGCACCGCAAGAATCTTCTGATCGTCTGTTAGGCTCTTTTGGAACCTGATGTATAGTTTGGTGGCTTTCCACTACTCGTCCAAGGTGTGTCTGTCCTTGAACATCCCAGCATCCTTGATGATCTTGGATGTATCCATCGTTTGTACTGCCGGAGCTTCTGCCATGTCTAGAGTCTGCGGAGAAGGAGAGGGGTCGGGTTGTTGGGATGAAGATGGGGTTCGGGATACAGGTAAGGGTTGAAAATGAGTCCCTGTTCTAGGCATCTGTTCGATATCTGACTGCGCGGAGTCAAAAGTAAATTCGTCAGGGGACTCGTCGGCGGAATCGGTGGCAAAACGTTCAGAGTATTTCCTCTGTAAATCTCTAAGGAATCTCTGTTCCTGCGTGTCTGTTGGTCGCGAGAAGGGGTCAAGTCTCTCATTTCGTGCCCAACGGTTGTACTCGGTCTGTTGTTCTTCGGTGGTGAACTGGGCGTAGATCTGCTGCTTCGAGTAAGACGTTATGATGTGGTTCTGGGACATCTTGATGTGAGTGTCCTAATCAATCTTCTGATAACGGTTGTCTGGACACCAATAAACTCTCTGATCTCTGTGATCCGACCTGTCTGAGGTCCTTCTTGAACGCAAAAGCTTTTGAGTTCGTTCTGTTGGGTGTTGTAACGCGCGATCTGGTGTTGCCGAGCAAGATGGATGCTCTCTGCTATCTCGCCGTGGGGGCGATGCTCGTCGTTGTCTAGTTCTTCGTCAAGCACCTGCTGTAGGATGTGATGGATCTCCGATTCAATGTACTGCTGGATAAGCGTAAAATCGATACTGTCTCGAGGACTTAGCTCCTCCTGTCGGGCTTCTGGTGAGGCGAATGGGTTACTGGTGAAGTCTTCAAAGAAGCGCGATGTCTTGACTCGTCTGGTAGTTGCTCTCTTCGCTCTGGGCGAACCTAACGAGATTTAGCAACTTGTTATGCTTAACAAACCGTTCCAAGGTTCGGGCAGAGTATGCAGGAAAGTGGAAAGGCGAAGAGCAATGTGAGTCAGACTGGGAATCGAAGGTTGCGAAAGTAGACATTAGACATAGTAAGCTCGTAAGAGGGCGCCGAGCCGGGCCGATAAGTAAAAGTGATGACGTCGTCCGCATACCGTAGAGTCCGTAACAGCGAATCCTCCACCTGCTGATGTCCCTCGACCACGAAGGAATGCTAACCCACCTCGACGGGAAGGCAACATCTACGGGGAGCAATGGCACCCTGCGCAACAACAATGCGACATCAATCGCACATGCTCTTGGTGTGAAGCTGTGAATCGAGAGAAACAGCAGCGTGAATCTTCCCGGCTCTGCAATGTTCCCCGATCACGACAGGAAGAAGTAATGTCGCGAAACTTCATCTCCCGGATATCACGGAACTGTGAGAGATTAGATTCAGAGTGAGGAACAGCTGATGCAAGTAGCGCATTCAACTCAGCAATCTGTTTTGTGTCTCCCCCTCATTTCCGAACTAATTGTTCTAGGTACAAGTTAAATGCTTTTGGACCTAGCTCCACATCATTCATCATTTCATGCAGTAAGCTCTCCGCATCCGTATCTTCCAAAGGTTCATCATCAGGAACTTTGGGGTCATCGGGAGGAGTACTGGAAGATCCACTAGGCCCTGTGTCAGGTGGGGCTAAGGGGGAACTAGGTTCCGCCAAAATGCCGAAAAACCTCCAGGATGAGTGGTTGGACACATGCCATCAGGAACTTGATAGCATCAAGCAGTGTGATGTCTATGATCTAACACCTTTACCGACTGGACGAAAGGCCATCAGATCATGATGGGTCTTTGACATAAAGACTGATGGCCATAAAAAGGCTCGGCTTGTTGCACAAGGGTTCTCGCAAATCGAGGGAATCAATTTTGACAAGGTATTCTCTCCTGTAGTTTGATTCAAGACAGTACATCTCATGCTCACTACCACCACGCTTGAGAGTTGGGTGATTCTCACGCTTGACATAACTGCTGCTTTCCTTTATGGGAAACTCCAGGAAGAATTATACATGATGCAACCTGAAGGCTTCAAAATAAAATGCAAAGAACTTCTTGTTTGGCGCCTGCATAAGGCTATTTATGGTTCAAAGCAGGCTGGACTTGCATGGTGGCATGCCATGGAGAAATCCATGAAGAAACTAGGTTTCCGAAGGGTCATATCTGACGCCGGAATCTTTGTTTTCTATTCCCCGAACGGAACCATCGTACTAGCAATAATCTATGTCGATGATGCAATGTTTATGGGACCAGACGCTAAGCTTACAACTGTTAAAAGAGCCGAATTCATGGCTATTTGGGAATCTCGTGATCTAGGTGAACCCACTGAATTCTTGAGAATGCGCATCACGCATACCAAGAATACGATCATGATCAATCAATGTGCCTATTTACAGAAAGTAGTAGAGAGATTCAGCATGACAAATGCAACAATCGCCAAGACTCCCCTACCTACCGGATACAAGCTGACAGCAAATTCTGGCACTGCCACTGCTGCACTTCAATCACAATTTCAGCAGATCATAGGGTCTCTGCTATATTTAATGATCAGTACACGACCCGACATTGCCTTTGCCGTGATTACGTTATCACAGTTCTCAGCAAATCCTACCCAGGACACATTGATAAAGCGAAGTATATAATCCGCTATCTCATGGGCACTTCTGATTACCGACTGACATATTCCGGTGATCAAAATGTGGGCTTACATGCCTACACGGATTCTGACTGGGCATCCAATGAAATTAAGTGTCGAAGCTGCACCGGCTTTTTCCTGAAGCTTGCGGGTGCTTCTGTAGGCTGGACTTGTCATCTACAAAAAACTATTGCTCACTCATCTACTGAAGCAGAGTACATGGTGATGTCCGATTGTGGTCACCAAGTAAAATGGGTAATCCAGCTCTTCCAGGAGATTGGCTTCCTAATGCGGAATGTCCCGATCTATGCTGACAATCATGGCTCGATCTTTATTGGGAACAACCCTGTACAGGAACGCCATACTAAACATATCGATCTAAGATATCATGTCATCTGAGAATACATCTCTTGTGGATTGATCACTGTAGAGTACATTGAAGGCACATCCAATCCCGTGGATATGCTAACTAAAAATCTTAGTTGGGAACTCTTTGAAAGATGTCGCCAACATTTAGACTTGACATTTTCATCATCCGATGTATACACATCGAGGGGGAGTGTTGAACGAATTCCACTCCTATAGATATTTCATCTATAGTGTCATGTGCTCAATCCCATGATGTACAAATAATGTACAAATAAGTAGACTAGTATATAAGACTGTCCTTATTCTCTGTGCAATATAACACTCTTACCGAGTAACCCCCACCTTGCAAACACCTCTCAAAGGTTACTGTACTATTACGACCGGGTGTTCAGTCACGCGTCACAGCCATTTTTTTCTGATATTTTTTTTGAATTTTTCTCAATTTATTGAGATTTTGGGGCTTTGTCAGAAAAACTTTTTGATCACGTGCATGAACACCCAGTCGTAATAGTACAGTAGTAGTAAGGTTCCCCCTCTATCGTAGAATACACGATCTGTAGCGTGTAGCGTAGAGTATACTAGGACTGCAAGATGACACATCCACTGTGATCACCTCCAGTGTTGATGTGATTGTATGCTGTTCCAACAATTGGTAAGGTTGTCGTGGATAAATATGTTTGCCACTGAAAATGTTTCAAATACCTGGTCATTGATAGTATTAAGCTTAGAGTGTGGGTAAGTCAGGTGGTTTTGACACCTCTTCCGATCCCGAACAAGTCCGAAGGCATGATAATTTTTTCAGACACGTTTGACTGTCCTCGACTGTAGACGAAAAGAACTCTAATTAGAGGGGTATTGTGGCCCGTAGGTGGGGCATTCGTCTAATAAGAGAGGTATTGTGGGACGACAGGTGATTAAAACATCATGTCGAATGACTGAAATACATTGTAACCAATGAGTCTGCTACGGCAGCATATCCATATCCACATCCCCATCCTCGGTCTTTCCCTCCTCATCTGGAATTGCTTTGCCTGACCCATCTTCCATCGGAGCGTCTTTATCATATTCCAGCATCGAAGCAGTGTGGTGCGATTGATTTCCTAGCCGCTCAAATGGTCGCATATACTGTAAGATGTGATGTTGGTCTATGGGTACCGGTGCTGTGACATGGAGTAGCATCGAAAAGTCTCCGTTGATGTTCGCTTCGTCTAAAATGCCGTACACGCGGCGAGAGGAGCCACGGGCAGAGACGAAGTACCGATTGTAGTGATCCACCGCCTGCCGCGATTTTTGGACTTCCTCCTTGAGTTTTTTGATAGAGGCCGCCTTTGGTTTTGGTTTTCGGCTCTGACGGGCCCGAAGTTTCTTGACATCTTCTTCCAATTTGTCGGTGAGTTTTGGGAATTCGTTGTCGGAAGGGGACTCGGGGACGATCGCTCGCACTCTCGAATTGGTATGCTGGTGGTTCGCCTCGGTCCCAAGGTCCATAAGAAGCGCCAGATAGGGCAAGGGTTCACGAGGATCGCGTGGGAGACCAATTGCGGCTATGGCGTCGCATTCTGCTTTCGTGGCTGCGTTGAATTTGAATTTGACCTGCCCGGCAATGGCAGAGAGACGTGAGGGGTCGAAGACGTCGTGAGTAGCAATAGAACCCATGTATATGGGGATGACGAAGTCGATGTCTTCCTGATTGAAACAGCATTGCAGCACTGCCCCACGGGCCCATAAGTTTGCAAGTAACTGACTGAATTTGCCAAAATTAGTAGGCGTGCCATCAGCAAGCAGAGCATAGTCACGAGGAATCTGCCGGCATTGGGTCCTTCGTCACGATCCAATGAGTAAAATTCACGTAGGCGCTACGAAAGGCCTCGTCAAATTCGGCTTGATTGTCGCCCGCCCATGACTTGTGGCCAAAGAGTTTACCGAGGAATTCCAAAAGCGGAACGGGTTGCAAAAAATCCCGGGTGCGATCAGCTCCCAATGGTGCGGCAAAGTCACGGGCAAAAAGAATAAGAGTACGGGCGCAAAGTTCACCCAGCAGGCCTTTTTCGACCAATCCCGCGCTGCATAAATTCTTGCTCAAAGTTTCCAGAGAAGGCGCCAAGTTGTTCTTCGCCTCGGAATACAGGTGGTGAAGACTGGCTAGCACAAGCATTGGCTCAGATGGCGAGTAAGTGTACCACATTTCGCCAGTACGTGAGCAGCCAGTCAGAAGTCGCATGTGATGTGAGATACTGCGTTCTGTGAGTTTTACAGCCTCTGTTCCTGCAAGGACCGGTTCGAGACAGAGGCGCTGAGAGAGGACAGCAAAAACGTGATTCGTATCAGATGGGTCGTATGTCTCCCCGCATATCAGCTTCCAGGCGGCGATTTTGACAATCCCCTTGACTTTGGGGTCAGGTAGGTACGATTTCCACCTGGTTTAAAGATGAGCAACTGTTGTTGATGATGAAAAGTCACATACAAAGGTCGGCCATATCGGCAGAGGCGCTCGACGGTCTGAAGATCGCCCATCTTGACAGCCACCTTCTTTCTATCCTTATCGATCATATGCTGGTCAAAACCAAGAGTGAAGTAGGGCAACGGCATGTGAGCCACTTCCTGCCTCAGTCGCAAAGAGACTCCTGATGTAGTGGGTGAGTCAGGCGCAAGTGGGAAAAACATAGGGACTGACGGTTGGCAGGAGGGGGAGCATAATAGGAAAGCCTCGTTTTCGTTCCCAAAAATGTATACCACATGTTTGTTGATGATTCTTGACTGCTCAAAAGACGGTAAAGGATATCGATACATAGGCCTAGGCAATCCGCTTCATCGAAGTATGTCAGACATAAGTTTTGAGGTGGATTGAGAGTGGAAAGAAACGCCGTAAGGTCTTCGGTGGCCTGCTTGGCAATGGAATCATAAAGCTCTTGAGCGATCGTGCGCACATCAGGATTGGCCACATCCCCGCCGTCCTTCCTGTTTGGACTACTGCCAGGACCGTACTTCGTTGAGCTCATGAAGCCCGCCAGAGCCTTCGACTCTAACTGTCAAAAATGAGCACTTGGAGCCAAAGCACGGAAAAATGACTTGCTGATTTTGCTTTTTCAACCACATCTAGAAAAAACTGCTTCCGGTATTCACGATTCCCCGACGACTCCATACAGTTATGCCAGCGTAAACGTAACTTCGATGAGTCAGAACATGCCCAGGCCTTCAGCACTTCAAGCATCTTCTTGTGAGCAGCAGCGACGAAGCAGACGACGGCGATATGCGCTGTGATGCTCAAGTCATTATCCCTCCTCAAAGCTTCAAGGTATTCGACGACGGGGCCATCTGAAGGTGGATAACCTGGATCATCCGGACCCCGAAGGCAGACTGGAAGGGTGAATATTTTTTTTCCAACCTAAAGAGAAACGTATGAAGTCGTGCATGATAAGACGGAAACCTAACACACCTCTGAAAGCATGCGGGATTTCCCTGTTCCGGAGCTTTGAACAACAGCGACTGCTTTGGCATAGAACACTTTCTTGTTTTCGACCTCCTTGAGTTGAGTAAGATGGTCAATGAAAGCATCGGCCGCATCGCCGATAAAGGGTTGTTCATATGCCCCCGCGAGCCCTGTCCGCAAAAGTTTGTTAGATGTCAATGGCGTACACCAGGGAAGTCGTACTTTGACGAGTTGTGTCGCTAACACAGGTACAATGTGTAAATGTATGGACTAAAAGTTATGTAAGACAAGGAAGCATGCCTGATTTCTCGAAACCAATCCATCTGGCGAACATCGGGGAGTTTCACTGGGAGGAATCAATTGCGCCAGAAGATGGTCAACGATCAAGCACGTACGATTGGCAGCTCGAGAAGCCCAATCTCGATTTTCGATAATTCTCATGAATCCGTCACGCCATTCTTTGAACTCTTCATCGTTCATCTTCTCCAGAAACTGCTCCAAAGACTCGCGAGTCCGCAGAGGCATCCATTTGTGTGTATGCGCCGTCTTTGATAATTGGTGGAGAATCTCGTTGTCAACGTTCAAGAGGAGATAAGCATATTTGGATTTCTGTTCTTCCGCTCCGGCACGCTGAGCATTCATTGCAATAAGATCCCAAAGATATTCTGTCGCTGCGCGGTTCATCACATCGATCAGGTTTTTTAGGACATCCTGTGGCAGGTAGAGCGGTTGGGCTCCTTCGTGGGGGGCGGGATTCATTGTGCGATGTTTCAATGTGGAGTCGCGACGTGACTTTCCCTTGTTGACCAGTCATGTGTGCCATGCAACCCGTCACACAGAACAGGATCCAACTGGTGTGACGAGAAAAGTGTAGATTTGGACTGAACGCAGACCAATTCAGATCTTATCTGAAATCAAGGCACAGCTCGGATTTGGTCAGATTTCTCGGATTGACTGGGAACGTAGAGGCCCTTCGCAATATGTTCCGCCGAACTCGTGTATGGTCAGTTTGTTCGAGAATAGTAGTCTGGGGCTCGATTCGGCATGAGTACTACTAGTACTGGAAGAATCCGCAAGTCATTGTTTTATTAGACGCTCGTTCCTGCGCTTTGGACCTACATCCACACTGCATTACGCTCGTCCCCTTCTTTTAAGCAAATTCCCGGAGTGGTCACGGCCTCGTTGCCCACTTCCATAACCCATATCTACACCCTGAGCCCTCGACGTCCCCTACTGATCAATGCCTAACCACAACAGCCCGACTCGGATTAACGCAAACGCAAAGGCCATGCAGGCTCTGCCTGTGCTGTTGATACCAGACAATCTGCCGAGGGTTAGGGAAGAAGTCAACAAAGTATGTATCTCACCCTTCATTCATCTCTTATCAGAGCACTGATATGACTATTTGTTGAAGATCTACGGCTTCGACAATGGACAGCTGGCGAAAGAAATACGGCGCATCGTTCCTGGGAGGATGGGAGCTTTGATCGCGGACTTCCTTCAGACCACGACGCTCGTTGGATGGGAGTTCACAGATCTACCAGAAGAGCTTGTTCAGAAGTAAGGAAACGACTCTTAATGGTGAATAATTATCATTTCTGATAAGATGCGGACTGGGACAGATTATCCGAAAACGATCCAACCATCACGCAGATGCTCCTGCACTTGCAGGGCAAGACGCCACTGGAGCAACGAACATCGCTCGAGAACATTTACCCACACCTCGCCGGCAAAGTTCGCCGTGTGAGTTCGTTCATGCGTTCACAACCAGATGTCGCCAAAATCGTCCTGGCATCCAGTATCGCCGAGTCCACCCTTGACTCCCGCTCCCGAAACTTCAAAACACCTCAACTCTTAGACATCCAGACCGAACCCGGAAGTCCCTGGCCCTTCCTCGAACCACTTTTATCCTTAGAGTCCGAAGCAAATGCGCCCACCACTCAGCCCTCGACTCCTCTTATCGACAGCCCGCCCATATCCACCAACGCGTCGCAGGCCTCCTTCTACACTGCCGCCGACTCCGACTCTGACTCGCGGGTGGACCCGGAAGGGGCTGACCTGGACGAGGGGCCCTCCCCTTCCAGGTCTAATCGCGATGAAGGGCAACTCGAAGACGGCTCCGACTCCTCGGACGAGTCTGCGGAAGGTTACACGGACACCCTTCTCACTCCCCTGCAGCTCGTCCCTAACCTGACGTCAGATCTCGAGAACTACGACCAGCACCGCCTCTTGCGGCATCCGAGTCGTCGCGGCGAGGAGGGTGACGATGGCGACTCGGATGCCGTTGCGGCGTTGCTGGAAACTGATGTCGACAAGGAGAGATTTGAAGACCCCGCTCTCCATCCTGATCTCCAGATTAATCAAGACCTTGACTCTGACGGTGACTCTGACGCTACCCAACCTGCATCTCTCCGGCCTCACCCTTCAAGTTCTTCTGCCCTCCGCGTAGACCTGAACTTTCCAGCTGGCTATTCCATGCTACAAGAACTCTCAGCGTTGTCCCCTCATTTCTCCACGGTCCCACTGGCTGCAGAACCGACTAGTGCAGCTTCCACACCAAGGGCCACGAGGACCCGAAGTCCGGGTAGGACCGTGCTTCGGTCCCCTCGGCAGGAGCGCTTGAGTTCCCCACGCACGCTGTGGCCGATCGTAGGCGGCCGCTCGGGCTATGAAGGACGGCGTGCTAACTTGAATGTGTCGCCAAGAACTTCTCCAAGGTCAGCGGGCGGTTCGATCCGGAATACATCGACGTCGCTGGTGGCTGGAGACGGCGCTGTGAATCATGAGTCAGATGTGGATTCGATGGATTCCGATTCCGAGACGACAGAGACGGGTTCTCCATCTTGGTGGGGAAGCTTTTGGGCCTGAGGTTTGTTTGTTTGATATCTTTTACAGTAACTCAGTAGTTGTTCATGACGGGCTTGGGAGTCTTGTGCTGGGTTCGTCATCTTGAATAGACACAGACCTGTATATATGTATATACTTACAGAGTATGTAGTCAACATGTTGTAGATTAATCGTCGTGCTTTGCGAATAGTATTTCTTGAACATTTTCGTCATAAACTGTGCATGGAGCAGGCAATGGGAATTTTATTACGCCTTGCATGGTACTAGGCATACAATGTAGGGGGTATATAAATACTAGCGATTGGACTTGAGAGTCAACAAGGGAAAAACCCCACCCGTCCGCCATTCTCAAGGATTCGGATAGTCTGTCCTACCTCCACAAACGAGCTGGTTCCCTTGCTGAACCGACCCGACGCAGGCGCCACCATCACATACTTGGCCTCTTTAAAAAACGGGACGTAGGGCAGCCCTTGTACGTGGAGGTGGAGGTGGTCTACGGAGTTGAAAGGGGGGATATGGTACCCCATTCTGCGCAGGGATGAGGGTACGCCGAGATCCTCGAGAATCCGGTGGCCGATTTTCTCCATGGATTGTACTGGTGGCATGGATAAGCTATGAGTGAATTTATGTGATGGCAGTGCAGCAATTGGTTCCTGCTCACCGAGGTCTACGTCGGTCTCATTCAAAGATTTGACAGATGCTGTAATATAGAAAGAGTATACGTATGGCATGTAATCCCGTGACAAAAACTCTTCCGAGGTCGAAGACGTACGGATGTGGGACTTTGGAATCACCAGTAGATGTTGCTTTGCCGCTGGTTTCTGATCACCGAACGCAATAAAAGTATTGTCCTTTGAGTAAGGCAATGAGTCAACGGAGTCGGATTCAAAAGCATTGGCAAGGGCAACAAAGACACACCTCCCAAACAATATTGAACCCTTTCTCCTTCGTTACATTACAGAATATGCAGGATTTCGGGGTGACATCCGCCAGATTGGAAGACGACCTGACGTCGTTTGCTGACTTCGAGAACGGGGAGCAGGAGGAGAAAAACGAGAGCAACATGGGGTTTATGTGCAGACAAGTTGAAGATACTCAGGTCAATCTGGAGAATGGTGATGACCGCATGAGTAAGGCGTCAAGATCGTTAGTCACGCTCTGTTCGACCCTTACATTAGTATCCCCGACGGTCACTGAAAAACTACACCTCACGCCTCGAGTCAGTTTGGCGCGTCCGATAGCAACATTCAAGTTCATCATTACCGCAAGCTCACGTCTACTGCTGAAGAACGCGACCAGAACCACCACATTCGACACATGGCCAAAACCCCGGAACAGTGCCCTCACGCCGAGACCCTGTTCGTCTCAGAAGACGACGCGAACGGCCCTTTGAGCACCTATAGATCTGTCGTAGGTTGGGGCGTGAGTCGGTTCCAGAGCGTGAAGAACACAGCTAAACGGCGGAAGGTGAGTCGTGTCCCTTGCCCACACTGGCGCCTACACTTACCACGCGTCCAGATTTCGGCACCCTCATGTGGGACCTGCAAAATCATGCTGGCGCGACCGTTCGCGTGTTTACACTGCTCGTATGCGGGATGCTGGACTGACTATCACATTGCGAACCATCTCGCAGAGGAGGGACACACATTCTGTTCGTTTTTTTTTTTTGAATAGCCACCTCACGTTTCAGACGATGACGACGTGTATGTACAGGTGCTGACGCGAAGAAGGGATTCGTGTATTGCGCCGAGTGTGCAGATTTTATCTACGATGCAAGGCTAGACGAGGTTCGGCTTGCGGCGACGGTCATGGCGGAGGAGAACCAGACGAGGTTTCAAGGTAGGTTGTTGTCTTTTTCTTTTTCTTGGGAAGCTGTATCGTATGGTCTAACATGTGTCTAGTTTCAAAAAGACCTCGGGAACCATACAAAGCTTGGGTTCCCACCGAGAAAGATACTGCTGCCCTAGAAGGTGCCATACCTATTCCTTGCCAAGGTGCGGCAAGACATTATTTCCCTCCTTATTAACCCTTCTGAACTGATTTTACAGGTAGACGTGGCCTCCTAAACCTCGGACAGACCTGTTTCTTTAACGTCGTCCTGCAATCCTTCATCCACAACCCTCTACTACGGAACTACTTCCTCGCCGACAAGCATAACTGGAAACTGTGCAAAGTCGAGAACTGCACATGCTGCGAGATGGACAAGCTCTTTTCCGAAGTGATTCCGTTCCTTTCACCCCTTCCATTTGCTTCTACTGATACACAACCTCTATCTCTCAGGTCTACTCGGAAGACACCACCCCGCACGGCCCCATCACCTTTCTCTCCACGACCTGGCGCGCCTCCGCCGAACTCGCCGGCTACGCACAACAGGACGCCCACGAATTCTTCATCTCCGCACTGAACCAGATCCACACCACCTCCCGTGGCTCGACGAACGTCTCCTGCAACTGCATTATCCACAACACATTCGCAGGGCAGCTGCAGAGCGACGTCAAATGCGAGCGCTGCGGGAACGTGACGAGCACGGTTGATCCGATGCTTGACATTAGTCTTGAGCTGAAGGCGAAAGGCAGCGATTCAGCGGGGGAGAATACGCTGCAGGGATGTTTGCGGAGGTAAGGGGTTGTGGGGTTTCGAGGAATGTCGCTTCACTTTGAACTGATTATGCGGCTTTTTCTTAGGTTCACGCAACCTGAGAAACTGGGGTCTAAGGAGTACAGCTGTGCAAAATGTGGGAAAGCTTCACATGTCAGTCTTTTTCTCGTCATGCATTCCTTGCTATGATCAACTGAGGTTCCCTCCTTATATAGGAAGCAAGTAAGCGTCTCAGCATCCGTAAACTACCTCCCGTGTTAAGTTTCCAATTCAAGGTGACAACTCACCTTCACCTGAAGCCACACCGAACTAGATCTTCCTCCGTAGAGATTCGAGCACAAGACTTCAGACAAGACCTCGGCGCACAAGATCAATACCCCCATCCGTTTTCCTGCAGCCCTGAACATGGCGCCGTACACCACACTTGCCATGAAAGATGGTGAAAAGGAGAACAACATTTCAAGGTCCGTGTAAGGCCCAGTATTGCCCTTTCTCAGTGCCTCGCTTGCTCACGATGCGACTGGATAGGTCCTCGGGCCCAGAGGCCATGTACGAGTATGATCTCTTCGCGGTCATCAACCACGAAGGACAGATGAATAACGGTCACTATACCAATTATGCCCGGTTCCAGGACGAGGTATGCATTGATGTTTATGTTTGATCGAACAGCTTGACTAAGTATGCCGGTCTGCAGTGGTACCGTTTTGACGACGACAAGTGAAGGTTTTTCCAAATGCGCCTTCCTAGCCATTGCTCACTGTCTGTATTTTCCAGAGTCACCCCGTCAACTCTTGGCGCTTGTCTGAATTCTCGCGCATACATGTGCTTCTACATCAAGCGTCATCTAGACTATAAGCCGTATATGACCCCTTCGTATGTCCTGGCGAGGGAAACGGAGGCTGTAAGAGAGAAAGAGATGGAGAAGGAGAAGGAAGCGGCGAGGATGAAGGAGGTCGAGGATGCACTGTTAGCAACGGTGTGACGAACCTAGGCCCGCTGATGAACAGTCTATAATATGTATGTATGTCTTGTATCTCTACTTTGCCCCGCTTTCCATCGCTTTTTGTATGTTTCATTGTAGAATAGAATGTCACTCTCCCTCAGGCTATATGTATGCGTAGTGGGGGCTTCTTCGTTAACTTATAACTAGTGGGAGCTTCCATCACGAAGCTAAAAGACCAGGTCGAGCATCCCAAAAGTCGTCTTTTATGATGTCGCAGTGTAGCAGTGTTATCTGTGTTGGCCGTATAATTGAGCGTTTCTTCTTACTCTTGTCTCGTATAGGCTTCGGCGTATCAGGAATAACGTCTGTCCCCTTCCTTTCTTGTGCATTTTCGGAGTTCTCTCCTTTAGAAAGTGTCTGACCGCTCGAGATATTTGCAACCTCAGGCTCAGTGGGTTCCGGGACCTGAAGATGTCAAAGTTCTGAAAAGCGCAGAGGTGGATATTTGAGCAAACCTCTTCGCGAACGAGTACACTGCCTTTCCGGTACCGTTCGTCGATCTCGTTATAATTGATTTTGAACCGTGAAAATAAGATTTCGTGTTTCTCCTTTGACACTGTTCCCTGTCGTAAGTCGTCAGAGGTCATATTCCATGATAAATTATGATGCATGGACTAAATACGCGAAGTGTTGCGTGAGCCTCTGTCGTCGTTTGATCTCCCTGTTGGACCAGCGCCCAAAATACCGTATTGTACAGATTATTGATGTGGGCTTCGAGTAAATGTTGTTAGTCTGGAACCTCGATAGAAAAAAAATGACAGATTACAGACTATCGGCCTGCCTCCACGCAAAATAATCTCGTATATGAGTTTCCCCGGGGTAGAGCACTATGCGTCCATCAAACGATGGAGGGTATTGGAGGGGGTTTTCCGGGAAATAAGACGACCAGTGAAAAACGTAGGACGAGGTAAAGAGCGACGTTAGAGTAGATACGATCTTTGATTGTCGGCGATTGTATAGATTCGTGGATCTTCGGAGAAGAAAACTGATCCAACGGGCGATCGTCAGCATTCGCGAATGAAGGAGTATGAGAGGGTCCGTCCGTTGGGACCTGATGAACCCGTCACAAACCTATATTCATCAGATTCGCCGAATCCCAGGACGACATCTGGGTATTCTTCCATGACATCACGCGCAGCGTGGTCCATCAATCGAAGCGCGCGGGGGTCATTTGGCTTGACGAAACTATGCTTCTCGGAAAATCTAATTCAAAAGGCTTGTTGTCCACCTCGTGTCGATCGCAGAATATCTCATACCGATGGAATGAGTGTCCGTCAAGGCGGAAAACCATGAAAGTACCAGGCAGCAATGGATCGGGCAGTTCAAAATTCCTGACATATGCGAATTTCGAACCTGCCATGGGCCTGTCGTTGATCTGACACCGACAAGAGACCAAGGAAGACGGGAGCTTGAAGATTCAAATTGACTCCGAGTCACACAGAAATGTGACTCCGCCGGTAGCCACACGCGCTCACCCTCGTCCCAGATTGACCACCATCATATCCGTTCCCACACATAAGAAAGCCTGTCGGTAACAACCCCCTTCGACAATGAGCACAGCGAGCAGTCCATATTACTTCCGCCGTCGTATCGGGAGGGCCGCATCACCTCCGACATGGGCGTGCTATGAGCAGATCCCCCACGACGACGACGATTGCACTGATTCGGACTCCTGCTCTGAAGACGAGGAAGACTATTCCAGAGCCGTTCAAGGCGGACATGACTACTCCAGTGATCCAGAGGACGGGGATGGTACCGTTACCAAGCATGAGATTAGGCATGATGACCTTAACATGGACATCGACGAGGAGGGTGATGGAGGCGCCACAAACAAGGCTGTTGACTCTCAGAAAGATTTTAAAGGGAAACAGCGCGCAATTGAACCCGAACCTGAGAAGATCAGGAGCCAGCAGCGTCAGAAGAAACAACGGCCGCCGGTATACACTTTGCGCCCAATCTTGACGATTCAGAAGAGCCAAGGGTTTGTTTGGAATCAAGTACGTACTTGTCTCTAGTGTTCGTGGGGCCGGCCTCTGATTGGGACTTGCTGGTATAGGATCTTTTCGTACCGCCGTATATTAAAGACCGATGTTCGTTACTTCCGTCCTCCGTTCTACTGATTTGCTCACATGTACTGACCGATACACTATTAACATTCTACCGGCGTTTTTCTTCAACTTTCCAGACGTCGCTTCTACCTCGCCGCCGAATTCGAAGGGGTTCATCTCAACGTCGCTGTCATCCACTAATTCCGGATTGACTGATTATGAGGTCGAGGTTGTGGAAATTCGTGTGAACGAGGGTGATCTCAGTCACATTATGCCATAGACATCCCTCTAACCCGCGGCACCTCTATCGCATACTTTCAATCCTTCCTCGCCGCTGTAAAGGACTGCCATAGCAAGTAATACATCACCTACGCACCACGCTGTCTCGTTATACACGAACACTCCAATCACCAATGTACATCTCATAGCATGTTGTCGTACTATGAGTCTCGACTCTCTACCCTTGAATAAGTAGAGCGGAGACAAAGAGACAACTTGAGTCCGGCACCGTCCGAAATGAATCCCCCCTTTCAAACCACCCCCTGGTATTCCGCCTTTTAACGTTGCTAGTCATATCCGCTGAAGTGTTTTCACTCTTTAGCACTCGATCCCGAGAAGAGGCGCGCATCCCTGCAGAACTCTTGGCAAATCGACCATAATATTCATGACGGCCAGCTTTTTCTTGCTGGTTCTCCACAACCGCGCGTCTAACTAGTCACCGTGCTATGCAGGACTTCACAGGACGTTTCAAGACTTGTACATGTGGAAATTTCGAGGCTCACTCCATGATCATAACCCCTCTTCTGTGGGTCACTTCTGTGGACTTGCACATATACCATCTTTGGCGACGCGCATCGCGCCACGCGACCCTTCCGGTCCGGACCTCGCACAAGGACGGACTATCTCCTCCCTCCACACGTGGGGGAAATTGTGACACGAAGACATAAGTATCATCGATCCTGAAAACTTGACGTGTCAGATTGCAAGCACGAAATCACTCACTCACTAAGTATGAAACTTCTGAAGCTGGCAGGTTGCCAGGCGTGGATGTGTCCTTAAAAACGGTCAAGATTGTAGGTGATGACACTCTCGACATCCTTCAAGCCCCCCGTTGCACTTCCTCAACACTTTCTCGACACCGTCCTATCCAATCTCTCGCCTGTCCAGATTGCATCTTGTGCCCAAGACACCTCAAGCCACTTGAAAAAAGGCGACCTTCTGAGTGTTTCGCATGGTACGCCAACCTTTTCAGTCGAACCTCGGCTCTTCTCAATAATATGAATTTACCTCGTTTGATGTCATCTCGTGGTGCTTACTTACCTTTTGCAATGGTCCGTTCGCCGTCCCTGAATTACTTGCCATGATGTGATGTTGTGGGTCCACATGTTATTTTAATTATTTCGCCGTTCCGACATGGCTTGTTTGTCTCAACGATGCCATGGTCGTCACAGCAGGAAGCCGTCTTGGCGTTCTCGACACCCTCCCCGCTGGGAACTAGCACAGCTGTTCCACGGTTATACCACAATCCTCCAGAAGAATCGGAAACGAGAGGAGGAGGCGGTGGATCCCCATATGG
Source organism: Entoloma clypeatum (assembly GCA_963565915.1). NCBI lineage: Eukaryota > Fungi > Basidiomycota > Agaricomycetes > Agaricales > Entolomataceae > Entoloma > Entoloma clypeatum. The sequence goes on along the minus strand of OY751490.1, from coordinate 1,128,902 downwards.
GCAGGCACCTTTGACTTTGGAAGGCCCGCCAAGCACCGATTATACTGCTCACTTCACTGGAGATTCCCGCTTTTTGCTACCACGGCCGCCTCCGTACTCTCATTCTCAAGGCGATGTGAGGAATTTCAACTTCCCTCCCGACAATAATCAGGATGTAAGTTCCGGTGACCATTCGTTTCTTACGCCGCTCACGTGCGATCTCGTCTTTTCATTGCTTTGTAGTTCGGATACCGTCACCAAGATGTCCAGGGTTCTACAACCCCAGAGATGTACCACGACCGCTCGAGTCCTGTTCTCTACAACCAAGCTCAGCACGTTTATCAAGCCCATAACCCATATCCTCTAGACAGGCAGCTTGCCTATCGTTATGACCAGGGTGGCAGCAGAAGTGACCGGGAATCGTGGAGCTCCCTCGCCTCCAGCTCTACGTCTTACTCACAAAGTCTCCCCGGACTACACCAGAACGTCTCTGCGGGCGGGCGAGGCCTGTCACCACTCGCCATTCCCATGCGCTACCATTCATTCGACTCTCCATCCAGTTCCTCACATTCCCCCGGCCCCGCCAGCCGCCATCAATCTCCAGGATTCTTCCCTTCCGGTGGCCGAGGTGGACATGTAGCTTCCATACCAGGCTCGCAAACCCCTTCCCCTGCTCCCGATCATGATGTCGAAGACTCCCCTGCGAGCGTCCCATCGGCCTTGCGACCTCCTTCCGACAGCAACGACACAGGCACATGGCTGCGGTACCACACCGGCATCCCATCGCACCAACCACTGAGCCTATGGAGCTTGCCCGACCCAGATCCTGGGTCTAAACCTGGACTGCCTCTCAAATGGCTGCTGGCGCTGGCGATATATGAAAGCCCGGAGAAGAAATTGTCTCTGTCGGAAATCACGGCCGCCTTGAAAGATCGGTTTCCGATCTTTCGCGTCCAGCAGAGTTGGAAGGTCTGTTATCAATGCACATTCATATCCGTATGTTGACACCGTTCAATTCGCCATTGCCATCAGGAATCAGCCAGACACACTCTATCACTATGGAAATTGTTCAAGAACGAGCCGCGTCTGCACACGGAGCCTGGAAAGGGAGGACACTGGACGATCGTCAAAGCAAACAGCCCGAAACGCAAACGTAAGAGAGGCCCTCAGAAGCCCAGAATCCCATCCGAATCGCCTGAAGGTGACGATGGTGCATCGCCGATCAGCGAGGTGAGGGCGGGACCTTCTTCGCAGGTTCCGTCAAGCGAGAGGACCTCGAACCCTTCGCCGTACACTTACCCTCCGATTCTTGGGTCCTCGAGTTCTCAGGAGCAGACCTCGCCACCTACGCTCCAGCTGTATCCCGGAATCGACCCGCCCGCCTCCCAGACGAGAAACTATTACCCCAGCTACGCGGAACGGCAAAATTTCAGTCACCCCTTTGGACCATCCCAGTCAAGGACCGTAACGACCTTTCAGTTTGGGAGCATCACAAGCGCTGATACTCCGGTGGGGCCTTTTCATTCAATGGACCCACAATCCACCTTGCCAGGTAGCAGTGATAGGAGAGGCATGGACATTACACGGCGTCGACGAAACAGGGACACTTGAACGGCGGTACGGCGGTTCGAAAGGCAAGGGTCGTGCATTGTAGGACATCGTGGCTTTCGCTGGCCGTGTCCGTCACAGGCTCACAGGCCAATGGTTTGCATTTGCCCTACTCCGCTTTCTTTGCATTACTTACCTCGCATCCTTCGCATTGCTTTCACGGTAACATTGTCAGTGCTTTCCGCGTGTTTTGCTTTTCTGTTTCGCACCGCTTGTTATTATATGATAGTACTGTAGTATTACCGCGCTGTCTACTAGGCATTGACTCTACTAACAAATCTTCTATTTCACTCCGAGTCGGCCTGCTGCGGTCTGTGCATATGCTATGGAAACAAGTACGTCTGATGCTACCTTGTTACCTCAGCGAGCGGCATCTAGCCCGCTGTCCGAATGTCCGATTCTCGACCACTCACGGCCGAAACGGTCGGCTTTCAAAAATTAGCCTACATAACTTAGGGGAATTTAACAAAGGGCCAAGTAAATTAATTAAGGCATGCGGCGTTACAACAAATGACTCTGACCCTGTACTATGCAGAGTTCCCCGTCTCAGCCAGGGAGAGTCTCAGATCTCAGCCCGTGAACTCTCTGAATGATGTCGGCATATACAATATGTTCATTGTTCAAACGATAAATGCTACACGGCAATACAGACAAGCAACCAGTACCCAAGAATGAAACGTATCCAAGTACATCATATATGTTCATCAACGTCCAAAATCCAGAATGGACGAACAAAACCAGTGTAAAGTGAGTATGAATCGGTGTCGCAGACATAACTGGGAGCATTTTGTACTACAAGCCCATGATCGAGGGAGCCAGAGGAGGTCCATGAATCCAATCAAATCTGTACAGGGTGAGAAATGGAAAGACGTTCTAGTTGGTAGTATAGCAAGGCTGTCTAGCAGCTCTAAAGTGGAGTCGTGAGTCATGCGGGACGGGGATATAACGATCAAAAAAAAAGAGGGACGTGTAAACGACGGTGTGATCCATCCTTCTCAGAAAGCATGGGCGCGAGCGTGAGGCCTCAGGAGACCCTTGGCCTTGTCATGATGCGCACGCGCGTGATGGTAGGCCGACGGGATTTTGTTGCGTCGCTTTTCTTGAAGTTCCTTGAAGCTACGTTTTGACTTGCACATGCCCCCGGGCGCATTGGGGTTGGGCCCCGCAAGAACAGGGGAGTTAGGTCCAGGGCCCGAGGAGGGCGGCGCGGGCTTCGGGGTGGGCGCAATGACGGCAGGCGGGTTGAGTGTGTTGTTGTGCTTGGTGGGCGGATCTGACGGCACTGGACCTACAGGTCGTACGTTAGCTGGGGTTGAAGACGCGGAAGGTGCCGCAGGGCTTGGGGATGGAGGCATCGGAGACGGGGCAGGCGTCGTGGGGCCGCCGACGGGCTGACCAGTTGCTGGGGGAGTGTCGCCAGTGTATGCATAGATGGGCGACAGAAGGGCGGGGACCTCAGTATCGGGAAGCAGGACCGCAGGTTGACCTTCATTCTGGACGGGGTTGTTCCCTGGAAGCTTGGTAAGAGTCCCTGTCGCTGCACGCCAAATGTCAATCACAATCTCAACAGAATGAAAACGCCGCTCACTTGTTTCGTTAATAGCCTTGGTGATGCGGCATGTCTTCCCATGGTTCAGGGTAAAAATGCCTGCGTCGGAACAACATTGGGGCTGTGAGGAGAATTGTTCGATCGATTATAATAAGATCATTCTGATGGATATGGGATGCATACATCACCAAACTGGTTGCAGTGACACTTGTCAACGGCGTTCTGCAAGACACCCGCATCCCAACCGGTCAAGAAATCTGACAGGTGTCTTTTTCAATACCGCCTTCTGTCAAAATAACATCTGAGACTTACCGGCGTGATAACCGTATCCCGTGCGGTCACCATACGAATAGCTATACCTATTGTCAGGAGGGTCTCAAACGCCGATTCGAGATGTCGAAACATACACGTAAGGCTGAGTTGAGTTCTTGGCTTGGGAACGCAGCTTGTCAAAGTCGCCCGTGCCCCAATACACCTAGGTACAGTACCATCAGCACAAACATTGACCCAGACAGGAAATAACAAACCTCGAGGAAAATTCGAGGCAGCCGAACGGGGTATTTGGGATCGTTGCACTCGCCGCTATCTGGCCCACCCGATAAGAACGCAACATGGGATTTGTGGTCAGGGGAATCAACGTTCTATCACCACGCCCATGTCAATCAAACGGCATGTCATGAAGAGGATGCTTCGTACCTTGCCGTCCCAGCAGCTTGGAAAATTCTGGACGTTGAGAGATTAAAGACCAGGCACGAGGAATACAACGAAAACAAGACGCACGATTTGAGCGCGGATACCAGATGGACATACCGCGTTGGGCAAGGAGTTGTGACGCGTGGATACACCGTTGAAATCCAAGCACAAGAAAGTGACGGCTTGTTGGGCGTAGCTGCTCGCATTATAGGTGCGCAACGTTGGATTCCCTACGCGAAAATACGTAAGGCAAAAAAACAAAACACGAAGATATGAACGCCTCACCACTTAACATGCGGAACTGCCGAGAAATTTTTTTTTAAATAAAATAAGAACTTGAAAGGACAAGAAACTGACATCATCGGGGAACGCCGTAGTTGTCCCGGGTGTATCAGGGAAGAGGTAATCTGAGACCAGAGTTGAGACCAGAGTTGTTGACTAATCAAGACATCCGATGAGATAACGTACAGCTAAGAGAAAAAGTGGAGTTAGTATGGAGGCAAAAAAAAACGAAGGAAAAAACATGACGGAACATACATGACTGCCCCTCCATCGAGACTTGTGAAGCTACCGTTTGCCCATCTACGAATGATGAACACGATAAGAGATTGATAAGAGACACCAAGAACCGCGTCACGTACTGGAAATACAAGTGCTGAAATCGTTTCGCTTCAGAAAGAAAACAAAATGATGACAAAAGAATAGTACGAACAGGGAACCAGTAATTTGACTTGTCTTGCGAGATGGGGGTCGAGGTGCATTCGCTATTCCTGAGATTCGCCGTGCTTGTCGACATTCTGAAGTTACTGCCTCCCAAAACTGGAACAACGATAACAGAACAAAGCTGAGGTTCTTGCATCGTAATCGAACAATTGGGTTACCCACCCGAATGCACATGGCTTGCGACTCGACCAGAACTGACAATAGGATCAATTCGTTCGGTGGTGATGAAGTCCTCTGTGGACCAGAAATTTTTAGCCGTCGAGAGTAAATCGAGCAAGTTGTACGCACCGATGCCCATGAGCCAGTAGGCGTTTGCGCTGTTCAGCACAGCGAACAGAAGGAGAGAAAGGAAGGAGCGGCGTGCCATTGAGGGAACGTGAAAAACGAGTGGCAGTCCCGGTGGACGAGTATACGAAGTTTATAAGGCAGAAGATATGAAACGAGGGAGGTTGAAGGGCGAGAGTCTATTTATAGAAACCTTCTTCGATCTCGATTTGGCCTTGTTTGCGTCCCCGATCCCCCTTCCAATCCGACGATTAGGCACTAACCCTGTTTGACAGAGCATGGCGAGTCCAATGCGCGATGGGAAATGAGGGGGAATGAAGCGGTGATTATCAGAGTATGCAATGGGCCTCGTGGTCCTTCGATCTTGTCTTTCGATTGAGCGAGAATGATGCTTCAGGAACGTCTGTCTTTTCAACAATGCTTCAGGTTCGGCGACGGGTCGTTCAGTATTTTCTACTTACAAATGTACTGAGATATAGACCGAATTTGTCGGCACTGGACTAACTGGGCCAGTCAGTCGCCTTTACCAGACCCCGAGGAAGAAATTCGAAGAAAGCTGGAAAACCCTTGTGGCGTGATCATAAATCAATGCAAACAGCCCCTAGCCGACTTAGTCTTATCAAGTGGTAGTATAGATTCCCTTCCGCCCAGTTGGAAACTTGGGCAGGCCGAGGACCTACGTGGCGGCGCGAGATAAAGTGAGGAAGCATTCGATTATTTGTGTCCAAGCTGGTTCAAGACTTGGTTTGAGCAAAGCAAAAGGATCCAAGAGTGAATGAATGATAAGGAGTCGTGGCCATCTACTTTCGTATCGGCGACGGCCCCTGTGTTATCGAGTCTTTCTCCAAGAACACAATCTTCAGGAAACTTGAGGATCCTTGCACTCGAACGAAGAAGCAGTCTATGTGAGTAAGTATTCCAGAAGTCAATGAGATCCACGGATTGCAGTTCACTTCAGTGGGTCAGGACATTACTCACTAGTCCCTAGTCCCTAGTCGAGGAAAGACGCGGTGACACGGATAGTTGATAGACAGATACGTGCGCGGTCGTTACGGTGGCTGAAACATGATCGATTGATCGTTGACAGTGAGTGTTCAAGAATAGCAAGTCTTTACATACTGTACAACCAACTTCATTGCGATCATGGAACATTGCCTGATGCGACTCGGAGACTGAAGCAAAAGACGCTGGCCGGTGAATCTGTTACGTCGTGCGTTGGGGGCCATCTGACAGCTGTATCAAGAGATAGGGTTGATTCGATGCATAGAGAATGGAAAGCAGGACCTTTCTACGATTCTATCTGACTTTCAGGAGACCTCCAAACTATGGAACGCCGCATGCAAAAGGTCCTCGTTGATGTTCCCTACGACTGAGTGCCTGGCCGGGGTATCCAACGACGAACGTAGAGTACGCAGGTGAGACTCACCGGTACCTTCTCGAAGTAAAAGACGTACTATACCAGTCTTCTTCAAACAGGTCCAGACTTGAAGGTGTGAAGGCCGAAGGCACGGGCATCTATATGCGGGTCCGCAGAACGGGTTCGGAGAGTGCGCCCCCGGATTCTCCACCAAATGGATTCCAGATACTAACCACGGCGCGACGTTCCCGAGAATGCGCTCTCTAGAATGGTCATGGTACAGGCACCTTGATAAAGAATTTGAAGAAGCAGCACTTCGATGGTGGTCGACAGGGGCCGTGCCGGGAGGCTGAATCCAGACTCTGAGGAACGGCCCATGATCGTCGCCCTCATGATTGGCCACCGACTGGGACCATGACCACCATCTGACGCGTGTCTACTTATCGCCAGCTATACACTCTCTAGCGAACACCTCCGATCAGAAAACGACGGGAAAGCGAAGAAGAGTGAGGCGAGGACGAGGAAGTTGTCTCTACCATTGATCATGGTATTCGCGACAACCAGGATGGCGCGACATGAACCCGCTTGTTCACTTCTAATCCTATATCTCTCCTGTTGGCGGTCGTTCAAGTATTTCACGCTGACATGATTTAGGTTGTCACGAATGGAAGACACTCTTGCTGAAGAGGATGTTGCAGAGACGGCGAGAAAGGCTCGGATAATGGCGCAGGTTGACTGGTTCGATGCCTAACGACCTCCCTCCCAGAGAAGTGTGTCTCTTTCCAGTTCCAGTCTGTTGATGTTGGCAGCAGATCTCACATACAGTTTCATGAAATTGACCTGGGTAAAAAGGGTTCGAACGACAGTATAAGCATAGGATCCTGATGGCTCTACACAAATGAGCCGGAGCACCGTCTGCTTAAGGCTTCGTCAAACCGACGCAATGTCCTTGCGTCTAAATCGTAAACAGTAAGTCACCAACGTACATCGCATCTTCCCGAATACGTTGAGATCAATATTTACCTTATAGAATTTTGGCAGCATGGGACCGATGGGATGATCACAGACGCTTTTGTTCGCACCATTGCTCAGGTCACAACCCAGGGCCAATGTCCTGCTGCGATTCTGAACGCCTGGCAGAAAATCAAGATTGCCACCCGGAGAGATAACCCTAGGCGTGCTTGACAACTGCTTTTGGGTACGACAAGCTTAAAGATTTTCTTGAATGTAATTTTCATTATCATGTCGTTTCGTTTTATTGGGATTGAGAAGATTTGTCCGTGGTTCCAGAGTAGATGTGTCATGCCAGCGTTCGACAAACAGCCGCCCTCTTAGCGGGGAAGATGTCGGTTAAGCAGCTCCGCGAATCCACCAAGTAATTCTCGAAGTCTTCTTCATCTTGTGAGTCATCATTCTTTTTCAAGGATCCGAGTCGTTCTGCATCACCGAGTAGATTGTGGGCATCGGAGGACATTCTAGTACTGCATGTCCTATTTCTAGTTACTTAGGAATAACATGAAACGAAAATACCATGAGAACAGGGAGCGGATGGATTTGCAGGTGAGAGTAGCAAGCGTTCTGATTGATGTCGAAATCAAGATTACACTGCGCCGAGTTCTTCTCAGCCGCGTTATCCCCTGCATCGGAGACGTCAATCGTGGGTGGTACTGACCGTTGATTCCATCCTGCCCTATGCCTCAGCAAGTTCCCCTTCGACTCCCATGCCACCCGAACAGAAAACCCACGTCTTCCACCTCTCAGATGACCTAGTCCAGCGCATTCAGTATGGCCGCGAACAGTCTCGTGTTCTTGTTTTCCACGCTCGATATTTCGTCTCTCACCTGCGATCACGGGTGGACCCCGCAGACCTTCGAAAGTATGCTCAAACCCCCCCTCACTCTCAATTGCACCTAATATCTTGGCTTCAACGCCAGCGTAACACGAGCAGTGGACGAATCAGTCACCGGGCTCTCGCAAAAGTCGCTCCCATGGTCTTTAATCCGGCGACAATCGACGAGGAAGGCTTTACTTGATGTCAAAGATGGCCTGAGGCATGCGTTCATCAAATACGATGTGCGTTGTCTCTTGCAATTACCATATCTTACATGTCGTTTGAACCCCCCCACAGCTTGATGTGGATAGTTTGGAAACGGACTTCATCAAGGCTCAGCAACAAGACCATGAGAACCTGAAAACGCGATGCAGAACCATCTCTCGCAGTCCAACGCTCGCAACCGATCTCGTGGCAGCCGCCGCGGGGGACCACTACGAGCTTAAAGAACTAGCCACGGTATTTACAAAGGTTCATCTCACTCTCCTTCTGCCACCTCCTCTCACTCCACTCTCCTGTATAGCATGCATCCAGGGTCGTCCAATCTCGCCGCCACATCACGGACGAAGTGGATTCTTTCATAGCGACAGCCGCAGCCGCTCTGCAACAAGCTGCCGGCCGATCATGGCCTTCTTCCTCCGCGGAGTCTGAGAGAACCACTATCCCGAATTGGTGTTTGACCAGGGTGGAGGTCGACTTCGATATTGATGATGAGAAACGGCTCGTGGGGCGTGGGGCCTTTGGAAGGGTGGTGGAGGGCATGTGGTGGGGCGGGGACGGGGCTGGCGATCTGAAGCCCGTTGCCGTCAAAGCTCTATATGTTAAGACGGGGCATGAAGCGGATCGAAGACGGGCGGAGGAGGTGTGTGGGCTGTGTCAATTTCCTCCGTTTTTCATCTTCTGAAGGCTACTTTCAGTCATTCAGAAACGAAGTTCACATCTGGTGAGCGCAAGGGTACATGTACCTAGTCGATCTCTTATCTTCCGTGTAGGTCCCGCCTTTCACATCCCAATATCCTCCCATTTTATGGTGCATGCTTAGAGTCGGCCCAAGTACGTTCCATATCCCATGGCACGAAGAGCATGCCTGACGTTTCCCCCTCTCCCAGCCCTTTATAATAAGCCCGCTTTGTACCTCTGGGAACGCCCTCATATATCTATATGCTCACGCTAACGCTGACCGTGTCCGACTGGTCCGTTCCCATGTCCCATTCCATCTGTTGTAAAGTAACATTCAGTGGATCGCAGCTTCACGACGTATCCCTCGGTATGATATACCTACACTCCCTGGGCATAATCCACGGAGACCTCAAAGCAGTCAGTCCTCATTCTTCCTCTCCACTCCTGTCATGGCGTTGACATACTCTCTTCCAAAAGACAAACATCCTGCTGTCCACGAGCTACACTACCACTGCCCCTCGTGCCCTCATAGCAGACTTTGGCCTCTCCATCGTGCATGACTCCTCCTCCTTCCCCTCCTCGCTTCATTTTCCCTCAGGCGCCAACTCAAGCTCCAGCTCCAACCCAACCCCCCCTTCCCCCACTTCCACTTCCACCTCCCCCTCTTCCTTCTTCAAATCCATCACCCGCACACCCCAACGCGAAAAGAAACAGTCGCAGCAAAAACCCGTCGGCACACCCCGCTGGATGGCGCCCGAGGTGATCCTCGGGAAGGGCCTCAGTCCGCCCGCGGACGTGTACGGCTTCGGGATGGTCGCGTGGGAGGTGGTCAGCGTCCGTCCGGGGGCGAACGGGGACGGCAACGCGGGACGGCTGGACGCGGACGCGTACAATGGTCTCCCGCTCCCCTTCGCGACGGTGCACGACCCGTACACCGTCTGCCAGCTCATTGTCCAGGGGGACCGGCCCGAGCGCCCGCTGCCCGGCCAGGGTATGCCGAACCAGCGGCGCAGCGACGAGGACAGGGTCTGGGACGTCATCGAGCGGTGCTGGAAGCCCGAGCCCGCGTCGCGTCCGGATTTTCGGTGGGTGGAGGCTGCGCTGAGGGGGGTTGTGAAGCGCATGGATGAGAGGGCGGCTGGGGCGGAGGTGGGGAAGAAGAAGAAGAAGATACTGGATGTAGGGGCGGCGTTGAAGAGGCCGTGGAGGAGGGCTACGGTGGATGTTGTTGTTGGGAGCGGGGGTGGTGGTCATTCCTCGGCGGTGGCTTTGGATGGTCAGGCTGAAGCAACGAGGGTGGATCCTCCAGCGCGGCCGCGCCGGCCGTCGTTCCTCAAGGCGCTCGTGAGCCTCAACCTTAGCATCCTCACCTTTTCGAAATCGCCCGCAAGCGCCGGGGCCGGTGCGGACGGGACGAAGCATTTCGAGTGGCACTCTCGCAATCGTGACGGTACGTCTTACTGCTTTTGGATCATTGCGGTGGTCGTTCATGCCAATCTAAGACACAGAACCCCGGAAGAGCACCGCTAGCCGCCCCACGAACCTACCCGACTCGAGCGACATTGACCTCCTCGTCTCCTCGGCCCAGGCCCTCCCTTCCATCTCGAGGTCATCGTCCTTAAGCCGGTCGAATTCCCAGTCCGGTCCGGGAAAGCTCCGGCGGCGCCGTAGGATTGCATCGTTGGACACTGCTGCTGCTCGCGACGCTAAAGAAGCAGGAGATCCGGGGCTAGGGCTAGGGGGAGGTTTGGGCATGGCAGGCGCCGTTCTCAGAGAGCTGTTCAATCTCTCGTTGACATGTTCGTCCTCTTTCTCTTCGAATATTTGGTTGTGATGAGAAACGCTGATCATCGTTTGTTTGCAGCGGAAGGAGGAGTGGAGATTGTCAAGGATGGTACGGTTGTGCCTCCAATGCTGCGACAACTTTCTAGACCGTCAGAGGTGGAAGAAGACCAGGAGGAGAGGGAGGAGAGGTACCTCACCTCCGGGATTTTGGCGAATTTGGCATGTCATGGTGTGTAATTCCTACCAAGCCCAATGAATTTGCTTTTTTGCTCAAGTTCTACTACCAGGAAACGCAAGAGCGTATCTCGTCGCACAAACAGATCTTATCCCCGCCTTGATGTCATCGCTGTCTTCATTAGCGCCTGTTCCAGTTCAGGAGAATGCAACGAGGTGTCTTTACAATTTGTCCACGAGCAGTAAGGGTTCATTTTTCTCTAAATCTGTCTCCTATGCTGATGATGAACGCAGGTCAAAGCCACCATTTGTTCGTCCCAAGACCGGAAGGAGGGGAAGGCTTTGTTCACGCCATGGCTAAGCTGCTCCTGTCGACGTCAGCTCCGCTGAACGCGGCGAGGAATATCCTCGGATGCTTGACGAACCTCTCGCACAAACGTTCGTGCACTCTTGTCTCTTGTCTTATCTTTCGAGGAATCCAAAGTAACGCATATATGCAACACAGAACTGGGGCGATCTACGATTCTCTCGATACCTGAAGTGCTTGATTCCCTCGTTGGAACTCTTATGCTCCCCCAGGCTCGCGAGGATGACGCAGTGGAAGAGGTCGCGAAGGAGCAGGCATTGATGTGTCTGGGTAATCTCTCGGTGGATGGTACGTCAGGCTCGATGCTTAGGAAGTTAAAAAGACTCATGAACGTTTTATCGCATCAGAGAGGGGCATCATGACACTCCTCGACCATCCTGACCTCATCCTCGGCCTTGCCACGAGCTTGGGCGTTGAACGAAGAAAAGATCACCCGATCAAGGCGCAGGCGCTGCGGTGCTTGAGGAACATCGCCAGATCTGGTTCGTCCCCTTCACCAACGAGCTTTTTTGTGAACTTTCTATTCATGCTACGATGCAGCCTCCAACCATGCAGACATACTCTGCCACAGAGCGATTACATGCACAGTCTCCGAAGTCCTTGGGGAGCTGTCCTTCTCTGTGCCCTACACTGCCATGCGCACGGTATCGACAAATGAGCAGAAGTATGCGCTGCACTTTTTGCATCGGATCAGTGGATCGGGTGAGGGCTTTCTCCTCCTTTCGATCTGGGGCCATTTGCTCATGGTGTGTGCGTGTGTGTGCCTTTTGCAGAGACTGGGCGGGTGTGGTTGAAGAAGGAGGTGAAGGTGAGAGACTCGGGGGTGAGGAATGGGTTGAGGTGGTTTGTGGAGAATGGGACAACGGAGGAGCAGATGAGGGCGGGGGAGTGTTTGAGGGTCTGTGGGGATGCGGCGTGAGGTTTTTGCTCTTGAGTTGCATGATTGTTGCGCTCCTTTGACTTGGTCGTGTTTTGGTACGTGTTTATTGCAGTGGTCCCCATATATATGGTATATTCCTTGCCCTGTGATGGCGTGACTCCAGTCGTCAGCTCTTATCCTGAGACAGTCTAGCTTCATCAACCATGGAGGGGGCGTCCAAAGACAAAGAAGAAACCTCTCCCGTATCTCCATTCCATCTTCCGCAGCTGAATCAATGGCAACAGGAGCGTGCAGATATCAACCGAGGTGAGGTGTGATTGCCTTTTCTTGGATTGTCCATCAACCGCTCATATGCATAGATCCCTCCTCAACTCCCGGAGTGCATGGTAGAGGGAGGGTTCATCTGGTCATTTTTTGATATGGAAGACCGACGACACCCTCCGCCGTTCCTTCGGAAATCCCTCTACTTCCCCGTCCAGACGACCGACCCCGCCCCCGAGCGATTCAAGATCTGGATGAAGCAGCGCAGGCCTTTAAGGCTTGGCTTTCCGCTTTGGACATATGAAGAACTTGCGAGAGGGTAAGGTTCCTATCATCTCATTATCTTCTTACCCCCCATGCTTCGCAGGTTACCTCATCAGGTATTCTATAAGCACCTCCTGGCGAAGCTCCAGCTCGCGTTTCAGACTACTGAAGTGAACTGGGAGGTGCTGGATGCGTTCGAAGGTGTCCGCGAGGTCCTATCTAGAAACTCTGACGACGAGGATGCCAAGTCGCCGCTCACCCCCGATGCTGGGTTTGGGTGTCTGCTAGGTGCAGCCATTAGCCTTTGTGGGCTCATCGCCCGCGATGTATATCAAGGGATTGAAAACTGGGGAGATGCTGAACGGGATATCGAGGAGGCTCTGGATCAGGCAACCCTGGAAACACTACACGAGGTGGCTCTATCTCTCGCACTGCACGAAGGTTACAACGAGCGCCCCCGCCATCGAATCATAGTCCAGGTTCCGACGATTCCGGAGAAATTGACAGAATCCGTCCGTTGGCGCATTGATCTGAGGTCGAAACCGATTGCCCGTCGGTTTGTTCAGAAGTTAGGCACATTGAAAGACGCAGATCTTCGGACATGGATTGACCGTTTCAACGGTACTTCCGGGGCGAAGGCCATAGCTGGTATCTTACTCGAGGAGTACGCTCATCGTGCGCTTGCGAACGGCACGGATGGAAAACCTTGGTCTCTTATCGAGAATTCTGGCAACACTCCTGTACTCCCCGGCCGTAAACGTAGGCGAGGGGCATAACACATCGAGCTCGAATCCATCATTGTCTGTTTGTCTCACTCATCCGTCACTAGGCTCCTGTCTTTGTCTTTCAAGTTATCTGACTGTCAGTGTATATAACTATTGAGTCCTCCAAGAATTCACAGTAAAGGTCATGACTGAACACCCGGTTTGTAATAGTACAGTAGCCCAACCTGGCTCCACTGACGACAGATCTAATAAGGCTTGGATAAGGCATGGATGAAATGCTGCACACACCTTCAATAAATATGGCTCCATTCTATACTAAGTCTCCGTACATTACGACAGTTTTGTGTAGCCTTCTGCATAGTATCATATCAATTCACGAAGCACTCTGCCTGCGAATTGCAGTTCTCATGACAGCCGGCAAATTGCCAGTAATTATCATGTAAATTTTCTAAAAAGCGCAAAATCCACACGAATCTGCATGCCCTGAAATTCACGCGACAATCATCTGCATATTGCCTACATGGCCTTTTTACTGAGGGTGAGTGAGAGAAACAGACAATGATGGATTCGAGCTAGATGTATTATGCCCCTCGCCTACGTTTACGGCCGGGGAATACAGGAGTGTTGCCAGAAGTCTCGATAAGAGACAAAGGATTTCCATCCGTGCCGTTCGCAAGGGCACGATGAGCATACTCCTCGAGTAAGATACCAGCTATGGCCTTCGCCCCGGAAATAGCGTTGAGACGGTCAGTCCATGTCCGAAGATCTGCTTCTTTCAATGTGCCTAACTTCTGAACAAACCGACGGGCAATCGGTTTCGACCTCATATCAATGCGCCAACGGACGGATTCTGTCAAATCTTCTGGAATCGTCGGAACCTGGACTATGATTCGATGACAGAGGCGGTCGTTGTACCCTTCGTCCACTGCGATAGATAGAGCCACTCGGTGTAGCGTTTCCAGGGTTGCCAGGGTCAGAGCACCCTCAATACCCCGTTCAGCATTTCGCCAGTTTTCAATCGCGTGATATACATCGCGGGCGACGAGCCCACAAAGGCTGATGGCTGCAACTAACAGACACTCGAACACGGCATCGGGGGTGAGCGGCGAGTCAGAGTTGCTAGTGGAAAGAGATAGGACCTCACGAACACTTTTGAACGCACCCATCGCCTCCCAGTTCACCTGGATAGTCTGAAACGCGAGCCGGAGCTTCGCTAGGAGGGGCTTATAGAATACCTGATAAGGTAACCTGCGAAGCATGGGGGGAAAGAAGATAATGAGATGACAAAAACCTTACCCTCTCGCAAGTTCTTCATGTGTCCAAAGCGGTAAGCCAAGCCTTAGAGGGTTGTGCTGCTTAACCCAGATCTTGAATTGCTCGGGATTGGGGGAGGCCGTCTGGACGGGGAAGCAGGGGCGGTACAGAAACAACGGCGGAGGGTGTCGTTCGTCTACCATATCAAACAATGACCAGATGAACCCTCCCTCTACCATGCACTCCGGGAGTTGAGGGTTCGAAGTGACCGTGGAGGTGTACACCTCGTCAAAATAGAAAAGCCAGAGTTCGTGGCCATCGGGAGAGAAGAGTACGATTTGGTCCCGTTGACGAAGGCGAACAAGGAGATAACGCTGAAACATGGTTTTGCCTGGAATCGGGCGTAAATTAAGCACTGGCGCAAGGTTAATGTGAGCAACGGCGTACCAGTGCCAGGCTGGCCAGTGATGAGAACACCCGTCCACGGAAGCTCAAGACCGTAATTATAGGCGCGCTTGAACGCATCAGTGTACGAGTCGAGGACGATTATTGACTCCGTATA
>OY751490.1:1052826-1113505 GCA_963565915.1 Entoloma clypeatum | reverse complement strand
CGTCGCGATTACACGCCGGCCCCGGCGCTTGCGGGTGATTAAAGGTGACGATGCTGAGGTTGAGGTTCACGAGCGCCTTGAGGAACGACGGCCGAAGGTAGAGCTTGAGTTGGCGCCTGAGGAGGGGAAGCGAAGCGAGGAGGGGAAGGATGAGGGGTCGTGCACGATGGAGAGGCCAAAGTCTGCTATGAGGCCACGAGGGGCAGTGGTGGTGTAGGTCGTGGACAGCAGGATGTTTGTCTTTTGGAAGAGAGTATGTCAAAGCCATGACAAGAGCAAAGAGGAAGAATGAGGACTGACTGCTTTGAGGTCTCCGTGGATTATGCCCAGGGAGTGTAGGTATATCATACCGAGGGATATGTCGTGAAGCTGCGATCCACTGAATGTTAGTTTACAACAGACGGAATGGGACATGGGAACGGACCAGTCGGACACGGTCAGCGTTAGCGTGAGCATATAGATATATGAGGGCGTTTCCAGAGGTACAAAGCGGGCTTATTATGAAGGGCTGGAAGAGGCGGAAACATCAGGCATGCTCTTCGTGCCATGGGATATGGAACGTACTTGGGCCGACTCTAAGCATGCGCCATAAAATGGGAGGATATTGGGATGTGAAAGGCGGGACCTACACGGAAGATAAGAGATCGGCTAGGTACATGTACCCTTGCGCTCACCAGATGTGAACTTCGTTTCTGAATGACTGAAAGTAGCCTTCATAAGATGAAAAACGGAGGAAAATGACATCTACACACACCTCCTCCGCCCGTCTTCGATCTGCTTCATGGCCCGTCTTAACATATAGAGCTTTGACAGCAATGGTCTTCAAATCGCCAGCCCCGTCCCCGCCCCACCACATGCCCTCCACCGCCCTTCCAAACGCTCCACGCCCCACGAGCCGTTTCTCGTCATCAATTCCTGCTACGGTACAGTCAAACACCAGCCACTGAGACACCATATACTTTACTAGAATCAGGCCTGTCACACTGTGACTGCAGTGAAACCCATCATCAACCATGGAGGGGGCGTCCAAAGACAAAGAAGACACCTCTCCCGTACCATTCCATCTTCCGCAGCTGAATCAACGGCAACAGGAGCGTGCAGATATCAACCGAGGTGAGGTGTGATTGCCTTACTTTGATTGTCCATTAACCGCTCATATGCATAGATCCCTCCAAGTGGAGATTTCCCCAGGAGGCGAAGTTGAAATGGGACTTATCTCCCAGACTCAAGGATTTTGACAAGAAATGGCGGCGCGCTCAAGAATGGCCCGATGCCAACGGCCCCGGGGTAGTAACTCTTCCCCAAGTGGACCCAATGAAAAGATATACGGAGTCAATAATCGTCCTCGACTCGTACACCGATGTGTTCAAGCGCGTCTATAATTACGGTCTTGCGTTTCCGTGGACGGGTGTTCTCATCACTGGCCAGCCTGGCACTGGTACGCCGTTGCTCACCTTAAACCTTGCGCCAGTGCTTAATTTATGCCCACTGCCAGGCAAGACCATGTTTCAGCGTTATCTCCTTGTTCGCCTTCGTCAACAGGACCAAATTGTACTCTTCTCTCCCGATGGCCACCGCCTCTGGCTTTTCTATTTTGACGAGGTGTACACCTCCACGGTCAATTCAAACCCTCAACTCCCGGAGTGCATGGTAGAGGGAGGGTTCATCTGGTCATTGTTTGATATGGTAGACGAACGACACCCTCCGCCATTGCTTTGGGACAGCCCCTGCTTCCCCGTCCAGACGGCCTCCCCCAACCCCGAGCAATTCAAGATCTGGGTTAAGCAGCACAACCCTCTAAGGCTTGGCTTACCGCTTTGGACACATGAAGAACTTGCGAGAGGGTAAGGTTCCTATCATCTATTATCTTCTTTCCCCCCATGCTTCGCAGGTTACCTTATCAGGTATTCTATAAGCCCCTCCTAGTGAAGCTCCGGCTCGCGTTTCAGACTATCCAGGTGAACTGGGAGGCGATGGGTGCGTTCAAAAGTGTCCGCGAGGTCCTATCTCTTTCAGCTAGCAACTCTGACTCGCCGCTCACCCCCGATGCCGCGTTCGAGTGTCTGTTAGTTGCAGCCATTAGCCTTTGTGGGCTCGTCGCCCGCAATGTATATCACGCGATTGAAAACTGGCGAAATGCTGAACAGGGTATCGAGGGTGCTCTGACCCTGGCAACCCTGGAAACGCTACATCAAGTGGCTCTATCTATCGCAGCGGACGAAGGGTACAACGAACGCCTCTGTCATCGAATCATAGTCCAGATTCCGAAGATTCCAGATAAATTGACAGAATCCGTCCGTTGGCGCATTGATCTGAGGTCGAAACTGATTGCCCGTCGGTTTGTTCAGAAGTTAGGCACATTGAAAGAAGAAGATCTTCGGACATGGATCGACCGTTTCAACGGTATTTCCGGGGCGAAGGCCATAGCTGGTATCTTACTCGAGGAGTGCGCTCATCGTGCCCTTGCGAACGGCACGAATGGAAATCCTCTGTCTCTTATCGAGAATTCTGGCAACACTCCTGTACTCCCCGGCCGTAAACGTAGGCGAGGGGCATAACACATTTAGCTCGAATCCATCATTGTCTGTTTGTCTCACTCATCTGTCACTAGCCTCTTGTCTTTGTCTTTCAAGTTGTCTGATTGTCACTGTATATTATTACTATTGAGTCCTCCAAGAATTCACCATAGTAAGTAGTAGTGCCATAACTCACTCATCATAGTTTATGCAAATGGCTGTAAGTACAGTTTACATTTTGGTTGAATATCTTTCAAACTCAACAATAAATGAGGTTTTCAGTTGGGCTGACTTTGCGGTATGATATGGCTACATGCGATACACCTGCGAATATTCAACAAAAGTAACGTCACGTTCGTTTTTTGTTCATAGGCGTATAGTCCGACGAAGATATGAACTATATTACTTACGGCTTGGGAGCAGTAAGACCTTCATTATAGCGCTTCTCGGCTTCTTCCCAGTTAATTACAGACCAGATAGAATTCAGATACTAAAATTTTCGCAAAAGAGTCAGTCGTCTCGCCATGAACGCGCCCTCGGTGACAAGACTCACATCAGCTTTGACGTTTAGATACTGGAGGTAAAAAGCGTGCTCCCAGATATCGACGCCAAGGATCGGGAGATGTGACAGTAGAGGGTCTTGATTAGGGGTCGTCGTAATTTCAAGACTCCCAGTCTTGGGATCGAAGCCCTACATTAGATAAGATAACCCAAATTACAAGCTGAAAAACGTTCGGACTCACGAGCCACCCCCAGCCAGATCCTTGGATCGCAGCAGTGGCCGCGTTGAACTCCTTGATAAAAGAATCGACGCTTCCAAAGGTAGATACAATAGCGTCCTTGAGCTTTCCCTCCTTCAAAATACCGCCGTTCCCCTTGCCCGCGGATCGTGCGGGAGCGAGGTTCTTCCAGAACAGCGAATGGTTGATATCGCCTGCGTAGTAGAACAAAGCAAATATTATGAACACCGGACGCGATGATGTATGTATAACCCGACGATGGGTAACGCACCGCCGCCGTTAAACTTGATGGCTGACTGGAGCGCGATGCGCTCTCTAACCGTCGAAGCCTTGGCATAGGAATCCTCGGCAGCGTTAAGGCCGTTCACGTAGGCCTGGTGGTGCTTTTTGTGGTGCAGCTCCATGATCTGGCGAGAGATATAGGGCTCGAGGGCATCGTAGGCGTAGGGCAGATCAGGCAGCGTGTGCGACATGACAGCGTGTCTCACAGGTGAGTCGTTTGCAGGGCCGCCGTATATAACCGAATGCGGCACGACCAAGGCGACGAGCGTTGCGGGACACACGGCCACGGCTGCAGCGAGTGCTTTGAAGAATCGCATGGCGCGAACTTGGGATGTCGAAGGGAGACAGTCGCAGCTCGGTTGCAACTCCTTTTATTGCCTGAGGGTCGGAGATGTGACGCCAAGATTTGTCATAAGAGCTCCACTAGCAGAATGAGTATAGTGCATAGTAGGTTACTAAGTGCGGTTAGAGGTCCTTGTAAATGAATTCAACGAAAGTCGGGGAAAAAAACGATGTCGAAAAAATGTAGCCTGAACCTTGCATTGAGCTCCGCGGCCAATTATAAATTGATGTTCAATATGCAGATTATTCGTAAAATTCAAATCACCAATACAACGTGGAAAATTCAGTATCTTGAAAACGCATGACACGAACATGTTTTTCTCGCTTGACCTTTTCTGGATTGACTGGTTGAAAGATAAAATGTATGGTTGCTAGCCAATGAGGAATGCTACTTTTGTACTTACTGTTTCGTTGGAAAAATTCTCTCCGCTCATCGATTTGTCTTCGAATCGGCCGGGAACCTGCCTGCAGTACAATGAAAAAAGTATCCGAACCGCAGTGGGACTTTTGATGATGAGGGATGTCTCTTGCATCGAGTGAGTTATGACAATACACGCACTTCTATTGGCCCCGTTTTCACTAGGGAGCTCCCGTTGTTTTGGATCATGATTGGGCATGATGCGCGACGGCTGGAAAATTTCTCAGTGGAAGCGCCGGCATCAATGATGATCTGAGATCGTAGTGTACGCGCAACGATATGGCAGGGATCACCTATTAGTCGCTTCGGCTCGCGTTGAACACCTGGCACCTGTGCACCATCAGACTCAAGATATAAAGTGAGAGGATCGGGATACGTACCCCCAGAGAATGATCCCGGAGTTGAAGACAGTACCGTTTGCAAAGACGGCGCCAAACGGTCCACAATCGTGCACATCAATCAATAGGCAGGAGGGGACGGCATGTGGAGCATAGGGGGTCAAGGAAGTGAGCGTCGGTCACCTCTTTCAACCTGAAACAGGATTTCGCGGCCGGGCGCAGTCAGATGTTGGGTCGATAAAAGATGATATCCATCCTCCAACGACTCTTCCGCATCATTGAACTCCCTCAGTTTTTTTACAAAGCCAGCCCGCGCCGCAAATAAGGGAACTTTAATATATGGGATCTCCTCCGGTGTTATTTCAGGCTCTTCTTCTTCTTCTTCTTCTCCTTCTAGTCCACTCGTTTCTTTTTCTCCACCCACTCGTAAGCTTCGTAGTCGACGTCTCCGTTCAGCGACCCGAAGCAGATATTCATCGGCCACCCAGCTCAGCAAACCATACACAACCCACCAAACCTTCTTGAACCCAGGCTGGACCTGGTCCTATAATCAGGGACCAAAAGTCGGACTTCATCTCTCGGCATGTTTCGTAGTCGGAGGTTATCCAGCTCTCAACAACTGTGTCTGGCATCACAACCTTGTCTCGATAACGAAGGAAGACGAATGGAAGAACCCAGATGAAGGCTTCCACTCGTGGTGATACTGACGTTTTATCAGGCCATCCCAGTGTTTCTCCTTCAAAAGTTCGATCGCCATGAGAGTGATGGTTCCCGTCCTCTCCGTCCCTCACACTAGAGGTTTATCCAGGAAAATTGTGAGATCATAATCCCCGAGAACACCGCAGTTATGTTCGGCGCTGAACATAAAGTTCCAGAGACTCGGGTCGCCATGCGCTGTCATGATCCCAGAGAAACGCATGACGTGTTCGTCGTGGTCCTAACTTGAACAAGTCGTGTTCCTTCTTTCCGACGGCTGGGGGTCATGAACCAAGGGCGGCGAGTGGTTCAGTTCTCGAATGACTCCCCAATCATTAAGTTTGAAACGCTGGAATGCGAGGAGAAGAACTAGAAACCGTGGAAGATCCTTGATGAGATGGATACCATCCGATTGGAGAATGCCTTGCCTGTCGAAGTAAAAGATCCACAAATGCGCATCTAACAGGGACATGAGGAGTGTGACATAAGATGAAGCGCAGAGAGGCACCAACAAAGAAAAGGTTGATCGCATGGTGAACACGTTATATCATCCCTAATGCATATGAGGAAAACTATGTCTTTGCAGAGATAGCGTCTTTCGATTTCGCCGCGCCGTAGTTTGCCGCTTTTGGTGTAGCGTCGCTTGAGTTTGTTTTGGGTCGGGAGTGCTCCCGATTCTTCATCATGGTCTGGGCAACTGGTCGGGCGCATTTTCCGTGGAATCCACCTTCCCCTTCTTGTGTCTCGACGGTTTGAAATTGAGACCGTATTGAACTGATGAACTCTGGGCCGACGTGGGATGTGGAAGTTGAGAAGGGCGGGCGGGCAAGTCTGGAAGTTTGGCTGGGAGGGTTGCCTTGCGACTCGTATCCTCATAGGATGGTGTCGGGGCGCAGGTTGAACTTTGAGCAAGAGAGCACATGCCGCCACCCGAAAGTGCGATGTGGTGGCAAGTGATACTCCTCCTCCGAGTCCGCTGCATCACGCTTCCGCTGCTCTCCATCGTCCTTGTATCCACCCTGGGCGTCGCCCTCTTCCACCTCATGCTCATCTTCCTCATCTTGCTCCTCATTCTCTTCCGCGTCCTCGCCCTCGTCCTCGCCCTCGTCCTCATCCTCCCCTTCATTCCTTCGTTTGCGTTTCTGGCTTGTATGGCTGGGGCCCCTTCCTTATACTTGTGCGAAATAATCGTTGCGTTTAAAGCGAATGTCAAGTGGTGAGGGATCACGGAGCGGGAGTTTGTTTTTCGTATGAAGGTTGGACATGTGGCCAAGCACGTTATTGTATGCTTTTACGAAACTTGCAGGAGCGTGGCAAGGTAGATGAACTGTTGAATAAGGCAGTCCAACCCGCAAGGCTGAGCCTTCCCGAGAACGGCATGAGTGATGTCTTCTCGAAAGTCATCCAGGCTGTGTATTTTCAGTTAGTCCAGAGTTCATAGAGATCCGTCGTACGGACAGTGCGGACTGCCGCTTTGGGTACGAGCAGAGGTACGGTTTTTCCCTGGGATCGTCAATAACGATTGCATATCTGGGCTCTTGTACACCATAAATAACAAAACATAGACACCAATTTTTGTGGTCGTATGCACCGAATGTTTGCAGCTTGGTTGAAAGCTGCCTGTGGTCGAATAATCAAAAAGGCCGGGAGCCGAAGCAGTGCCTCCGTGGTGGACATGATGAGCGATCCTCGCGGTTTATTCATCGACCACAACGGGAGGCCCAGTTCTCAGTAGCTTTGCCGAGAACTCGACTGCCACGTATTCCGCTGCCACCAAGACGTCGACTGTTGCCAGCTCGTCGCCAGTGCCAGCGTCAGCGCTATCTACATAATTGAATCCTCAAAGACAAAAGGTACGTCGCATAAGTATACGTGGACCCTATGCCGTACTCAAGCAGCCACAGCGTCATGCCCGCAAAATACTCCCATGTAAAACGGCGCTCAGCCTCTGGTCTCCTCCGGAAGGAAGGCAGCGGCTACGTCAAAGACATGACACCACCCCACCACCACCACCCCCACCACGCCGGCCGGTCCAACCCGCTCGTCGACCGCAGCATCTCCCAGGCCATGTCCGCCGTCTCCCACCTCGAGCGCGACATCGCACGCATCCTCCTCATCCGCTACGAGCAGGACATCGCCCGCCTCTTCTCCACCCGCCTCTACAGCATCGCCCTCGTCCACCTCCCCACCTTCGTCATGCGCTGCGTATCCCTCTACGGGCCCAGCTGGCTCGTGCACAACCACGACTGCGAGGAGATCAAGGACTTTTTCCGCGCGGCGGTGGGCATGGACATGCGTCAGGCGGGGGAGAGGGTTGCTACCAAGAGCGTCCTCTGGTCGTACACGGCCCTCCGGCATTTCGTGCGTTTCCCCCTCCCCCCGTCCTTCATGACAAATTAAATTCACAAACAAGACCCCCAGGCCATGTCGAACAACGTCCCCATCTGCACCAAACGCGGCCTCCACACACTGCGGCTTCTGCCGTACCACCCCGCCCTTAAATCGCACCTCGACGCCCTCGGATCTGCGCCCCCCGCAGCCGTCTCCAAGCCCCCGCACCTCGGCTCGCTCCACGAAGGCCAAGAAGCGCTTAAAGAAGCGTGCGAGCTCAAGTTCGGCATCCTCAACCGCAGCGCCGCGGCCGACTGGGATGCGGACTGGCGCGAGCGCGTGCGTGTTTCCTATGACCGCCTCGCGCAGACGCTGTGGGGCGTCGCGGCCGAGTTCGACGTGCGCGGGTACGGGCTCGTGTTGAGGGAGAAGCTGACGAGCAAGTGGTGTGAGTGTGGGTGCTCGAGCGATCATCTGGGCGAGGTGTGTGAGCGCACGGTGAGGGAGGAGGAGGAGGGGGAGAGGGTGCGCGCGGGGAAGCAGCGGGAGTGGGACGGGAGGGGGTGGGGCGTGTTTGGGTGGGAGACTGAGGAGGAGGAGGATATTTGGGAGGTGGATCTGGATTTTGGCGGCGCGGAGAAGGGAGCGGAGGACATGACGATTTCGGAGATGATGGACTGGAGGTATCTCAAGGCTGAGAGAGAAAAGGAAGAGGTATGCCCGAGCACTTTTAGCACTTTCTTTCGGGAGATGTTCTTACATGTGTGTCTGATAGGGAAACACCGCATTCAGAAAGGGCGACTTCGGCTCTGCTGTAAAACATTACGAAACCGCGTACGACATGGAGCCTGAACTGCCTCATTACCAGCTCAATCTTGCTGCTGCGCATTTGAAGCTGAAAAAGTACGTCATATTCCTTTCGTCCCAGATTTACCCCACTGTAATACCACAATCAAACCAGCTGGATAGAAGCCGAGAAAGCATGCACCAAAGCCCTGAGCCAGCACCGCAGCACCAAGGGCTACTTCCGCCGCGCCCGCGCACGGAAGATGCTGCACAAAACGGAGGGTGCCATCCGGGGTGCGTTCTCAAGCTATATGCGCATCACTTATCTACCTCTCAAACCATAACACCCCCTCTCCCCATCTCCCCCCTTCCTCAGACCTCAATGCGGTCCTCGGCCTTCAACCCACAAACACGGAAGCTCTAGCCGAGCTCGCGGCGCTTCTCCCTCCCTCGGCTTCTCAGTCGATACACCCGCATTCGGAAGACAGCGCAGAGGAGCAGGGGTCGCTGGCTGCCAGAGGTCAATCGTCGTCGTCGTCGGCTTCTCCGAATACAAATCCGAACGTGGGTCGGGATGCGGGCCAGGCCGTGACGCAGCTGCCTTCGTGTCCTTGGCCACGGACAAGAGCGGACGAGAGGAGGGTGAAGATTGTGGCGATGCCTGCGTTGTCGCGGGGAAAGGAGAGAAATGATAGGGATAAAGAGGGTAAAGCTGGTGGTGGTGGTGGAGGGGCAGAACAGAAGGGGGGGAAGGGGAAGGGGAAGGGTGATGTGATTGGGAAGGGGAAAGATAAGGAGAAAGAGGTGGAGGCGGAGAAAAGGAAAGAGAAAGGAAGGGAAAACGGACACGCGAAATCGGAGAGGTCCGTGAAGATGAGGGATATGCGGGAGATCGTGAAGGCGGGATGTGTGGTTTATCCGAGCTGGGAGAGGTATACGATGAGGAAGGCTGATTGAGTGTGATCCGGATATCTGTTTATTGGTAGCTTTTCTCTGTCTCTCTTTCTCTTTCTCTCTTTCTTTCTGTGTATCCCAATATTCTTATCTAACTCAGTAAAAAGTAAATTCAGGCAAAATTCAGTCAGATCCAGTCGTTCAGATAATCTGATCTGAGCAGCAGTTCAGCTGGATTCAGTTTAAATTCAGCCAAATTCATCCTTCATTCATCTCTGCCATGGAACAATTCTCTTCAGTCACTGTTTAGTCATCTTTCAGACTACATTCAGTGGTTGTATAGATGGCTTGAGTTCCACAAACATTAGTCGTCCTAATCAGGCTGTCTATCCCATTTTATAGTGAGGCGTCACTATGCCCTACTTATGTATCTGTTTGACTTTTAGGTCTATCAGTTAAGCATGCTTATCGCCATTGAGCCCTGCACGGTTCAGGCCAATCCTTGATGATCTTGACTTCATCTTCCAACATTTGGAGGCTGTCAGGAGAAAGAATGAATTGAACAAGGAACAGTCTTGAGCTGGTTTCTACTGCAGTTTGGGGCAAAATACCTATTCCTCTTATTTTAATGATTGAAAGTGAAGACAAAGATGACAACATCACATTTTCAAGCTTGGTGAATTAAAAACAATGGCCCACAACATTGATGCTTGCTATTGGGAATTCAACACAAGAAATCAGGCTCCTCCAACAAAACCACTCCAAAAACCGACAAAACCAACAAAACCGACAAGAAACAGACCTCCTCTGCTCCATCCTTGGGCACTTCTCTCCAAACGTGATGAAGTCCATGGGCCGCATGAGGGGCTCTAAAGTTCTCAGATATGGGTCCGGAGCTAAACTCAAATGGCGGAACTCGAATCAATGACAGGTACAATATTTTGCTATTGGGATTTTATACAGGTTGCGGCAATTTAAAATAGATAAGGTTTATCACAAGTAAAAGGTAAAATCCAAACAGTCTGAGTCTGAGGTGTTTGGAAGTGTGGTGTCGGAGTTGGATCTAATTGATCTTTGTCTCATCACTCGACAACTGTTATGGACTATACACTATGTGGACAATATCATTTTCACTTTTACTCATCAGCCCGGCTCGGCGCCCTCTTACATATATACCATGACACAGCATCTCCTTCCATTTACTTCACTCCTGCGCTGACTCGCTTTCTGCAGTAGTATTACTCAGTATACATACTGTAGCATTCTGCAGTTGCCTTACTCATGCACACTTAGTGCTTAAAAGTTAAGGTAAGTGCTCTGAAATTAACCTTAACTTACCCTAACCTAACCTGAATTAACCTAACCTGAGGTTAAAGGTTAAAGCATATCATATGAAATGAATGTGATTAAGGTTAAGTTAAGGTTTTAACTAGTTAATTACTAAGTTAACTGGTTATTAACCTAAAGTTAGGTTAAATTAAGAAATTTTGATGAAAACAATTGACTGGTTAGGTTAAGTTAATCTGATTTGAGGGTCATTAACTTAACTTACCTTAACTTTTAAGCACCATGCGCACTGCCTTCCGCAGCTACTGACTCATTCGCTACTGCTCATAGTCAGTACTATATAAACCTCTTGTACTATAGCTAGATTCCTTAGATTTAGCAATAACATTGCTCTTCGCCTTTCCAACCTCCTGCATACTCTGCCCAAACCTTGGAACGGTTTGTTACGCCACATACTCAACCTACACTGTATTGTAATATACGGTCTAGCGAACACATACACTGTATGGTAAATTACGGAAGCAGCGAATTCACCACGGCGAACGGCGACAGAATGAATGCAGCCGGCGACAAACTCAATGCAGCCGGCGACAAACCCAACGCAGCCGGTGACAGTCAATGCAGCCGGCGACAAACTCAATGCAGCTGGCAACAACGTCAATGTGGCCGGCGACAAACTCAATGCAGCCGGCAACAGTAAATGCAGCCGGCAACAACAATTCAATGTGGTTCAATATGGCCGGCGACAACCAAGGCTCATTTTATTGTAGAGAAGAAGGGTAGACATCTGTATATAGTATAATGTAATAACAATGGTACCCCGCTATAGGCATATCACTCTGCACCCTTGCTCTCCGATGACCCAGTATCACTTGAACTGCCAGGGACACGCACATCAGCTAAATCTTCAGCGGTCCAAGGGCGGCGTTGGAATTGAGCCCCAGGGGCATGGGCAAAGAGCCCCGGCGAACGAATGAGAGGGGGGGGTCCAGTTGGCTCACTATCAGAGACATCGGAGTTGACACCTTCAAGTGCGCTGGCGACGTTGGCGGCAGTAGGTGCGTTGGTGACGGATCCACTGCTGTCGCTGTCGTTGTCAGTTTCGCCGTCAGTTTCGCCGTCAGTTTCGCCGTCAGGTTCGCCGTCGCCGTGATTGTCGCCGTGATTGTCGCCGTCACTGTCACCGTTATGGGTGCCGTCAGTTTCGTTGCTGCCATCAGCCTCGTCGTCGGCTTCATCGGAATCCTCAAGAGCCGCCAGTGCATTGTCAAATAGTGTTGACGGTGGGGGCCCACTCTGGTCATCCTCTATGTCACTCTCCTCCTCCTCTAGGACGTTCATGGCAACGTCCAGAGTCTGATGATAGATCGCGGTGGAAGGAGTGACCGGGGAATCAATGGACAGTGAACGCCTTATTGGCGCAACAGGCTTCGGCGAAGGGTGGCACGGTGAAGACAGCAAAGACAGTGAAGGCGGCGAAGACGGCGAAGATGGCGAAGGTTTGGACGGCAAAGGGTCGGCCGGCGAATGTTGGGATGGCGAGTCGGTGTCACTCATATCCTCCAGTGTCTGCATGACAAGGTGGAGAGGAATATCGCCCGCAGAGGTCGCTTGTTCATCACTGATATCGCCCATGATAATGTCGACAACCTCCTGGTGATCGGCGACAGGTGATGTGGAGGTGGCCGGAGTTTGAGTTGGGGGTGACCTGGGGATTGGAGTGAAAATCGGTGAGTCACACTCGGCATTGAGAGCGGTGAGGGAAGGGGCAGGAAGAAAAGCAGCAGCGGAGTTGTCACCTGCCCCATGTGGCAGGTTGTCTGCCGGCGTGGCCGTGTGGGCTCGGCGAAGTGGGTACTCTCTGAAATGGTGGGGAATATTGAGGGTGCCAAGGTCGGTGATGAGAGATGGCGAGGCAGCGGAATGGCGACCAATCATGTCTGAGAAGGGGGCTTCTCCTGGGCCATCAGAGTTGTTACCTGCAAAACCGCCGTTGGCTAGGGACTCGTCATATCCAGAATGCGGCAGCTGGTACTGGTTTTCTGCTGCTCTCACCAGCTTCCTGATGTCGTCAACTTCGAGATCGACGCCCCAGGTCCACTTCAGGCTGGGGTGCTGCTGGTATCGGTCGCGTTCAGCCGCTGCAGTCTCCTGGATCATGGTGGCCAGATCCTGGAGGGTGACTTTCTTGCTCCTCGGCCTACCTTTCCGTTGCGTTTGAGCGGTGGTTGATTTGCGCATCGGCCATGAGGATGAGGGTTGGGGAGTGGCCGCCGGCGAACCGGCGCGATTGCCAATGGTTGCCGATGGCTGATATGGTGGTCCTGCAATGTGTCCCCTTGCGGGTTCCAGGGATTCAAGAGTCATGGCGTGCTCATAGAGCATGTTGAAACCACTAGCACGACGGATGGCCAAGTGCAACGCATTCGCCGACGCTGTTTCCTGAGCATGAAGCCTGTTCGCCACCGCTTGGAGTTGGTGAGAGGCGTCAAGGGCCACGGCGCGGTACCCCGCCGCTGCCTGAGAGTTCAGAGAGATATGGGGAGGGGGAATTGATGGATAGTCGGCAAGAGAGTGACTGGCGAATGGACCGGCGAATGGACCGGCGACAGTCTCGCCGCCCAGCGGGTGACCAAGCACGCCGTGGTGGACTTCGAGACACTGGGTGAGCGTGTCGACATCCAAAATCTGCTGGGGTGTTATGCTTAACAAACCGTTCCAAGGTTCGGGCAGAGTATGCAGGAAGTGGAAAGGCGAAGAGCAATGTGATTGCTAAATCTAAGGAATGTAGCTATGGTACATGAGGTTTATATAGTACTGACTATGAGCGGTAGCAAATGAGTCAGTAACTGCGGAAGGCAGTGCGCATGAGTAAGGCGACTGCGGAAGGCTATGTACTAATGAGTAAGCTGACTGCGGAGTGAGTCAGACAGCTGCGGAAAGCGAGGCAGCGTGGGAGCGAAGTATACTAAAGGAAATAAAGTATAATACAATATGTGTAAGCGGGGGCCAATGAGTAAAAGTGAAAAAGTAAGCGTATATGTCCGTAGTCGTTAGTCCGTAACATGTTCCTCTCCTCAAGGTCTGTGTCCTCACAGACTACCTACTCCCATCCATCGTTGCCGTTTGGATCAGTCCAGGTAGGATCAGCTCGGTTGCCCCAGTCCTTTATTAGTTCATCGTTTACCGCCGTGGCAAACTCTAAACCTCGAACGGCGAGGCGAAGGCGTTGATTCTCGACGGCAAGGGTGTTGGTATAATTTTTGAGGATAAGTTTCTCCTCAGCGGTGGGAGCGGTTGGCAAGTCGGATAGGGTGTGGAGACGGATATGCATCTGTCGGTGGAGGATGTCGGCGACGGAGGTTTCAAGCGCATGGATCTGGTTGCGCATGGAGAGCGCTTCGCCAATGAGGGTGGTAATGGTGGGGTTGATGTCGGAAGCATCGGTGGAGGTGGTGATGTTGGACATGGTGGAGATGAGG
This sequence comes from Entoloma clypeatum, assembly GCA_963565915.1. NCBI lineage: Eukaryota > Fungi > Basidiomycota > Agaricomycetes > Agaricales > Entolomataceae > Entoloma > Entoloma clypeatum. The sequence goes on along the minus strand of OY751490.1, from coordinate 1,099,393 downwards.
TTCGAAAAGTATAAGAAGAACGGCGTGTTGGGCGAGAAGAGTTGGAGCGGGGAACTCGATGTGACAGAAAATTGGTATGGAAAATGGATTTCGCGGTTTATCTTTTTATCGTGGACGCGATGGATTTTGCCGATGAAAATCTCGGATCAAGTCTTGAGCATTCTGAACATTATTCCGAGGTTCCCACGTGTTCTCTTCTGGGCCATACCCTTCCCATTGGACAAGGTACTGGATCTTTCCGCGGAATTTCCGAGAGTCCAGGATCGTGGAGACATGGTATTCTTCTCGTCCTTCGACGATGATCGGATCAGGGGCTGGCTTCTTTTTCTGAATGGCATACTTCGGGGTTTTGTATGGCGACAACAGGGTCTCGTTGAACACAGGGTGGATCATTTTCCAGGTTTTGGGAAGATCAAGACGGTATGCGCTAGCTCCTTTCTTCTCTAGGACTTTGAACGGTCCATGTCGGAGTGCGTCAAGCTTCTTCGAGGGACGGTTAGTCCTGATGTTAGTCCCTTCCAGCCACACCTTGTCTCCAATGCGGTAGTTCCGAGACGGACTTCGTCTCGTATCAACTGTCTTTTTCATCTGATCCTGTGCCTGTTTCAGTGCTGCATTGGCTTCTTCTCGTGCTTGTTTGAGTTTTTCCAAGAAGCTGTTGGCAGCCGGGTTGGTGTCTTCCAACACAAGTTCTCCCTTCCAAGGATGTAAGCCATAGTTGAGGTAGAATGGTGTGTGCTTCGTCGCCTGATGTTCTTTGTCATTGTACTGGAATTCGGCGATTGCGATCCATTCAGCCCAATCATCTTGCAGATGGTTGACGAAGTTTCGTAAGAACGCTTCTGTTTCCTGATGCGATCGTTCGGCTTGTCCATCCGTCTGTGGATGGTATGCGGTGGACAGGTTCCTTTTGATCCCTAACATGCGGCAAAGTATCTCCATGAACTTCGCGGCGAACTGTGGTCCCCTGTCACTGATGATTTTCTTGGGGATTCTGTGGAGCTTCCATATCTGATCCCGATAGATCTTGGCTAATCCTTCAGCCAATAATTCCACAGTTGTTGGAATGAGATGAAGCATCTTCGAATGTCTATCCGTGATGACCAGGATCGCATTCTTTCCATCAGACTCTGGTATCGGTCCCACGACGTCAATCCCTATGTCTTCCCATGGATGACTTGGTGCTGCATGGGGGTGTAGCGGAGCATGTCGTTTCTGTCTGTTGATCTTGTTGCGCTGACAGGTGTCGCAACCCTTTACGTACTTCTTTACATCATGCAGGATGGTAGGCCACCAGTAGGTGCGAGTGAGGAGTTCGTGTGTTCGATACTGTCCTGGATGTCCAGCCACTGGTGCATCGTGTGATTCAAACATTAGTTCTTGACGCAGTTGTGGGTCCGGTGGAACATAGACTCGTTCGCCTGCATATGTGATGCCGTTTTCCTGTTGATACCAATGAGGATTCTTTTTTAGACCCTGGGCTACTTCTGTCTCCATGCGGTTTGAACCCTTGATGCGTGCGATCCACGGATTTTCGATGGTTGTGACGTTTCCAATCTTGATGGAATCAGATGTTTCACCCCCTTCAAAGAATTGTTCCTCCGTGAACATCTCCATTTGTACCACATCTTCTGATTCCAATCGTTTCAAGAATAGTCCCTCCTTGAGCATTTGGTCACTGTCTTGCGGTTCGAGTTCTGTTTCATACCAGGGTAAGCGTGACAGGATGTCCGCTTTTGCATTTGTCTTGCCAGGCACATGCCGTAGTTCGAAGTCATAGTCTTGTAACTTCATCTTCCAGCGCCTTTGTCGTTGATTTAGGTCCTGAGGACGGCGGAAATACTCCAGGTTCTTGTGATCAGTTAAGATCTCGAAGCGTTCCCTGGCTTCGAGCAGATAGTGTCTCCAATCTTTCAGTGCTTCCATGACTGCCAAGAGCTCTTTGTTGTATATCTCATAATTTTGTTCGGCCGCGGACATGGTCCGCGACAAGAACGCAATAGGATGCCATTTGTCGTCCTGTTTTTGAGAGAGTACAGCCCCAATTGCATAGCCCGATGCATCGGTTTCGACCCTGAACTGTCCATCTGGTTTTGGTAATGCCAAGACTGGTGCCGATGTGATCGCCTGTATGAGACCTTCAAATGCCTTTTGTTCCGTTGGTCCCCAAGTAAACGCAGTGCTGCCTGTGAGCGCGGTAAGTGGTTTCGCGATGTTTGAGTATCCTTCAATGAAGCGCCGATAGAAGTTAGCAAACCCAAGGAACTTCTGGACTTCCTTTTTTGATGTGGGTGCTCGCCAGTTTCGGATCGTGTCCACTTTCTCGGTTTCCATCTCGACACGTCCTTCACCAACGACATATCCCAATATGGGGCATTTTGTTACTTCCCAGAAACACTTCTTCTCCTTCAGGAACAAGTCATTATCCGATAGGATCTGCAGAATTTCTTCGGTGTTTTGCGTGAGTTCTTCCTTGGTTTTACCAATAACCACGATGTCATCCATGTAGATCACGCAGATGCATCGGCGGATCTGGTCCCGGAATAGACTAGCCATCATCTGAGAGAACGTTCCTGGGGAGTTGCAAAGGCCGAAAAACATGACCAATGGTTCAAACAATCCTCGACTGGTAAGGAAGGCAGCCTTCCATTCATCGCCTTCTTTAATCCGGACATTGTTGTAACCCCACATGATGTCCATCTTATTGAAGTAGACTGCATCTTTCAGCACGTCCAAGAGATCGGAGATGCGAGGGAGTGGGAATTTGTCTTTGACCGTGAATTTGTTGACCATGCGGTAATCTTGTACCAATCGTTTGGAACCATCTTTCTTGTTGATGAAGAAGCAAGGGGAAGCATAAGGGGATTTGGACGGGCAGATCTTTCCAGTTGCTAGACCCTTGTCAATGAATGCGTCCAATTCCTCTTGTTCCTTTTGTGTCATGGGATATGTGTTTCCCCCTAGTTCCTTTGGTGCGTCCGGTGTAAGTTCAATACCATGGTCCCATTCCCTTTCCTTCGGGATCTTATCAAAGTTCTCCTTCTCGAAGAGGTGAGTAAACCGATCAACATATGAGGGTCGTTTGGTTGTGGGAGGTGGTGTGGGAGTGACAGCTTCCAATATAGGGTCTCCAGGCTTCCATTTCTGATCCCACTTCTTGGGTGCATCTTTGTCACGCACCTCAACCATGCGAACCCGGTGTTTGCGACCATCAAGGTTAACCCTGAAATCCGAATGTTTGGTTCGGCATGTTGTTGGGCACCGGTTGAACGTTACAGCGCCGGTTGTCCAATTGATCGTAGGATTGTGGTGTACCAACCAGTCATGTCCCAAGAACATGTCGGTTCTCCCAATGTCCAGTACCATCGCTTCCATGGTTTCCTGATGTGTTCCCAAATCCAGCTTGACTTCGGCAAGTTGGTTCGCTTTTTGTTGTCGATTTGGTGATCCATCCGCATTTAGAATTGCTATGGGCGGTATTCCTTGCGTGGGGAGGTTCTGTTCGCGTACTATTCTGGGATGGATGCATGTGCGTTCACATCCGCTATCAACCTCAGGTCGAATGACCTTTGGTCCTCGTCGTGTTTTGAGTTGAGCTAACAACCTGATCTCTCGTTGTTTCGGAGGTTTGTCTCCCTTCACAATCTTAGTCGACGCAGCGGCTCGCTTGGCAGGGATGACATAGGTTCTATTGTCTGCAGTCATACAAGGCAAGCAAGTCCGTTTAATAGATAAGGGTCGCGACTTAGCGTCGTTTAATCGGACCCTTCGGGAAAATCCTTCTCGTCGGCTTCTAAGATTGTGGTTTCATCATTCTCGGCATCTTCCTCAGACACCTTCCTAACCCTTCCGGAGTTCTTCTTCGGCTTGCGGCAGTTGCGCGCAATATGGCCTTCTTGGTCCCAGTTGAAACACTTGCGACCATCTTTCTTCTTTGGAGCGCTGCAGTCTTTAGCGAGGTGACCGAAACGTTGACAGTTGTAGCAACGGGCCACTCCTGCTTTGTCGATCTCCATGGCCTTGCCTTGACCACCATAAGTGGTACCTGATCCGGTGCGCATGTCGCCGCCACCTCGGATGACCATTGCATGTCCTTCCATCTGTCGTCCCTTGTTTCGGATCTCCTTTGCGTACTCGGAGTACGTCTTGGCATCACTAGCCACTTGTTCAGATATTCTGCGGTTGACGTTCTTTTCTAGGATGTATTTCCCAGTTTCTTCGCCAAGGTTTGACAGCTTCAAGAGCTCTTCGAATTCGTCCAAGAATTCGTCGACGGTGCGTTTCTCTTGTCTCAGAACTTTGAGTCTTGCTTTGGCAGCGACTGATTTGTTGGCGATAGAGAATTGTGTGGCAATATCATCGGAGAATCCTAGCCAGGTGATGTTCTCGTTGTCAACGGCAAGAGCGTCTAACTTGTTACTGGCCCAGTGCTTGCCGGACCCTTCCATCATGCGGGATAGCACCGCAAGAATCTTCTGATCATCTGTGAGGCTCTTTTGGAACCTGATGTATAGTTTGGTGGCTTTCCACCACTCGTCAAAGGTGTGTCTGTCCTTGAACATCCCAGGATCCTTGATGATCTTGGATGTATCCATTGTTTGTACTGCCGGAGCTTCTGCCATGTCTAGAGTCTGCGGAGAAGGAGAGGGGTCGGGTTGTTGGGATGAAGATGGGGTTCGGGATACAGGTAAGGGTTGAAAATAAGTCCCTGTTCTAGGCGTCTGTTCGATATCTGACTGCGCGGAGTCAAAAGCAAATTTGTCAGGGGACTCGTCGGCTGAATCGGTGGCAAAACGTTCGGGGTATTTCCTCTGTAGATCTCTAAGGAATCTCTGTTCCTGCGCCTCTGTCGGTTGTGAGAAGGGGTCAAGTCTCTCGTTTCGTGCCCAACGACCGTACTCGGTCTGTTGTTTGGTGGTTGTGAAGTGGGCGTAGATCTGTTGCTTCGAGTACGACGTGATGATGCGGCTCTGGGACGTCTCGATGTGAGCGTCCTAATCAATCTTCTGATAATGGTTGTCTGGACACCGATAAACTCTCTGATCTCTGTGATCCGACCTGTCTGAGGTCCTTCTTGAACGCGAAAGCTTTCGAGTTCGTTCTGTCGGGCGTTGTAACGCGCGATCTGGTGTTGTCGAGCAAGATGGATGCTCTCTGCTATCTCGCCGTGGGGGCGATGCTCGTCGTTGTCTAGTTCTTCGTCAAGCACCTGCTGTAGGATGCGACGGATCTCCGATTCGATGTACTGCTGGATGAGTGTAAGATCGATACTGTCTCGAGGACTTAGCTCCTCCTGTCGGGCTTCTGGTGATGCGAATGGGTTACTGGTGAAGACTTCAAAGAAGCGCGACGTCTTGACTCGTCTGGTAGTTGCTCTCTTCGCTCTGGGCGAACCTAACAAGATTTAGCAACTTGTTATGCTTAACAAACCGTTCCAAGGTTCGGGCAGAGTATGCAGGAAGTGGAAAGGCGAAGAGCAATGTGATTGCTAAATCTAAGGAATGTAGCTATGGTACATGAGGTTTATATAGTACTGACTATGAGTGGTAGCAAATGAGTCAGTAACTGCGGAAGGCAGTGCGCATGAGTAAGGCGACTGCGGAAGGCTATGTACTAATGAGTAAGCTGACTGCGGAGTGAGTCAGACAGCTGCGGAAAGCGAGGCAGCGCGGGAGCGAAGTATACTAAAGGAAATAAAGTATAATACGATATGTGTAAGCGGGGGCCGATGAGTAAAAGTGAAAAAGTAAGCGTATATGTCCGTAGTCGTTAGTCCGTAACATGGGGGCGCTCTGGGTGGTTCCACCAGTCGAGGTGGTAGTGCGGCACAATGCCAAATTCTTGCGTCAGGTGGGAGCTCCCATCAAGCACGGCTGACCAAGGAAAATGGGGATGAGCGTCGTTTCCATATCCACCCAGATCGGTGAACGACAGTGTGCGAGTGATGATTGGAATGTCTATTGGCACTCCAGCACTTGCCGCCAGGCCGACAAAGCGCATCGACACGGCCTATGATATGTGAGTATACAGATTATTTAATCGGCACATCAGCTTACCAATTCCGAGGCAAGTATATCCTTCATCCACCCATGCTGATTCGCCGGCGCCCGCTGGATACCAAGCAAAGCGGCACGGAAGCGTGACTCACAGTATGCAACTACTGTATTTGGATCGGGACGAGGAGGAGCAGTCATAAACAAAGTTGAGGTGGAGGAAGAGGGCATTGTAGTTGCAATAGACTGTGGATGAGAAGAAGATGGCGGTAAATGTGACAGATAACAATGTGCTTATGCCATGTGTCACATCGTTACACGTTACATGCATGTTTTTTTTCCTTATTTTATGTGTAAATGTGAAAACATTACTCAATTATCCGCACATATGACCTTGTAGTACCCGCAAATTCATCTTCAGCATCTGTCACAAGGATCTGCCACATCGCCGCCTTTCTCGCTGCATGTGCCATGAGTCCCGGCGAAGCGGCGACTTGTCGCCGGCCGTCCCAAATGTCCCGTTGATGGATAAAATATCGGGTCGTCCAACCCATCTCATATTGGACAAGGATGACTTCCTCCTCCCAGCGGTGGCTTCGTGCTCGTGCATGTAACCAATGAACATGTTGGACTAAAAGGCGATCAGAAGATCCACGGCGACAATACACGGCGACTAACATTCTAGCACGGCCGCCGGCGACGTAGGATTGATACCCAGTTGCATCTGCCATATCCAGGACAGGTGTAGAGTTGTTGAACCCTGGATGTTGGGATCCAGAACAGCCGTGCTGCACTTCAGGTCGTCTCGGCTTAAAACCCGAAATCTCGCCATGACGTCCGGCGAAACTTGCAGCCGGCCGAGGGCCGCCCTGCATCGTATATACTCGAGAATGGAAAGAAATCTGCTGATTGAGCTTGATGATCGCGGCTCGAGCTCGAGTTTTGACACTTTTCCGGGGTGCTACTCGGATGACATGGGAGTAGTGAAAGGATTTGTCGGCGATGATGGTGCAAAGTGCATTGAGATGCCGTGTGGCCTGCCTCGTTCGCTCGGCCACCTCTACAGCACAGTGAGCTTGATTGCGACCAGACGCAGTGGAAGGCAAGACAAGTGGCCGGTGTTCATGTGGGAGGTTGCCGGTGACAGTATAGCGGCTGGGGACGTCGCCGTCGTCATCGCTCTCGCCTTCATGCTCATCATCATCAAGATCGTCAAAGGCTGTTGGATCATCTGATGTTGATGTATCTGGTGCCACTGTTCCCAGCACCCCAACCTGCTGTTGCAATGTATCGAGCACAGTCAGCTGGGATGTGAGATTATCTTGAAGGTGTTCAATCTGTTTTGCATCGTCAGGCCGAGGGTTCTTTTTCCAATGCCGGAGACGGTCCTCTAACTCAATCCTGCCCAGAAATCAGAAGGATTACAAGTGAGTGACACATAAAACACGCACTGTTTCTCCTCGATATTGAGGGCCATTCTTATCCATTCTTCCACCGGGGTGTGCATCTCACTTGGCATTATATCGACAGGCTCCTCGGGCTCGGTTGTATGAGTATGTAGAATATCCATTGCTGTGACATCGGCGAGGCGACGTGCTTCAGCAGCTTTAATTTCTGTCTCCCAGTTGTTCACATGATCATGGGTGATTGCCGTCGTCATCTTAACAAAGTAGTCCATCGCGGCATGAGACATTGATCTCGCCTGGACGTGTTGCCGGCACAAGACATGTACTGAGACCGGCGAAACGGCGAACATGTACCGGCGAAAGGATGGTAACCGGCGAAAGGAAGGATGGCGAAAGGAAGGATTGGCGAAAGGGAGGATTGGCGAAAGGGAGGATTGGCGAAAGGGAGGATTGGCGAAACAATGTCGGCGAAAGGATGTCACCGGTGAAAAGAAGGACCGGCGAAAGGAAGGATCGGCGAAAGGAAGGACCGGCGAAAGGGATGATTGGCGAAAGAATGTCGGTGAAAGGATATCAGCGAAGAAATCGTCAGGGAAACAAGAAAGGGATGATTGTGGAATACTTACCCATGTTCAACATCTTCTTGTGATTTGAGTCTGTTGCATGGTCATCAATGGTTTCGGCCCTATTTGCCAGTGTAGCCGTCCGTACTGTTGTTGTAATGACGTTCAAATTTGACCACAGAGTCTCGAGGATTTCACCGGCGGTGACGGCGGCGCCAGGAATGAAGGACGTGGCATACCGGAAAAAACATTCTTCCTTGTGGCCATGTACATGAAAGAGGCCGATAGCCCGGTCAAGCACCAGGCCAGGGGGGAGGAGGTGACCAATGCGGTCATAAAGATAGACAAAGTATTGACAGACGATGTCGTAGATGATCATGACAATCTGTTCCACATCCACATTGCCATACTTGATACCCATAAGAAGAACCCAGTCAGCATTTTTTTGGCCCTCACCCTTGAACAGATTGGCAATCGCATTGGGGACAAAACACCCATGCCGTGCACAGGCAACGGCGACAATGCCAGTGATGTCGCATGCCTTGGAGCCAAGCATAGCAAGCTCAATGGCACGAAACTGGTTCTCACATGGTGCCTTCTAGAAATCAAATTTTCAGCATCTCTGGGCTGTATAACAATGCAGAAACTTTCATACTGTGAGGCGCTCTATGGCGGTTTTCAGGAATCCGAGATAGTCTTGACGCTTTGACATCATACCAGCACCCTCATCCAGCCACACCTCGCCGGAGGTTTTTTGCCGAACATGGTCGGCCTTGAAGTTGCCGTCGGCGACAAAAGACCGATTGTACACCCACCTGTGCATTTGATTCACCAAGGAACACGATATTGGGATGATGCACCTACCGTCGTGGATCCTCTTTCCAGTGTTCTGGGAGATTGATTCCTGGTTGGGGACATGCTGGACAGAAGTTGCCAAATTTGGCGGGTGCCGTCTGTTCGCCGGTCGCCGTTCTGTGGCCATGACCAGCCCACTTCTTCTTCTTCAACCAGCGCCAGATGCGCGACAGCCGAAGCAGTTCTTGATAGAGGTTGGGTGCCTTCAGAGGTGCCATGGGAAATGTGAGCCGACGAATCTTTTGAAAGTATTGGTATGCCGTGGCCTTGCACTCGAGGTTCGAAAGGCGGAAATCATCCAGAACAGCGACAGAGAACAGAGTTCTGTACCGGATGAAGGTTGTTGGCACCAGGCGACAGTGCATCAGGTCACCGTGAACACTCTCCTGGCCTTGGCACTGACAGGTAACCAGCGCAAGATGATGGATCCCATTAGGGTGAACAACATGCACATAGTGGTTGAGCAATGAGTCATGCTGGGGTATGGTGGGGATGGAACTAGTGTGTGCCTCGGCGGCAGCTGAATTGCTGGCCGTTGAGTTGTCAGCGAAGGGCGCCGCCTTCAGGGGATTCTCGGCGAGATATCCGTGGCATGGCATCAAGTTGCCGTCCTCATCGTCATCCTCGCCGAGTTCGGTACTCGGGTAGTCAGTATCATCATCGTCCACCCCATCGGCAGTAGGACCGGCGAAGGTAGTGTCACCGGCGAATGCATCGTCATCGGCGAAGTTAGTGTCACCGGCGAATGTAGTGTCACCGGCGAAGGTTGTCACCGTGAGTCGATGCTGTTCCTTCTCATCTTGCTGGATCTGAAGTTCTTCCAAGAATGTGACTTGCCATTCCAATGATGGGCAGAGGTCTGTGTCCAGATGATGCGGAACAAGAATGTATGTACCGACCTCCCACAAAGCGGCACAGCGAAAGAAACTACCAGTCCAACACTCGATGCGGTGCAATGGGTCATGTCGATGAGCATGACACATGCACCCATGACAGAGTAAAGGTGTTATGGTACAATCTATGCACCTCCACACAGCTCTTTTCTCACCAGTGCATGTCTGGCAGTATCCACCAGCCGGCAAAGCTTCTCGGGAGAGTAATGCGGCCAACAAGGAATCAGCACGATGGACAAATTCTTGCATCCAGTAGTGTTGCTTTACCATGCCTGTTAGTAATTATACTCGAGATCATTTATTAGCTGGTACCTTGTTTCTATTTGGATTCATGTCATCGCTCGCCAATCCTTCCCATCCAGCATCACCAAAAGGGCCATCTGGAGGGATCGCAACACTGACAGGCTCAGTGCTTGGACCTGCCTCGTCATCTGATTGTAGATTGGAATTGGTGGGCGGGTATAGTGGGACATCAACATCTCGGGTAATTAGTCCTTGTCGAGTCAATACAGTCACCTTCTTTACTGTAACCACCTGATAATCCTCATCCTCATCATATACATGAATTCTCTTCTGTCGCTTTGATCGTCGGCTCGACATTGAAAGGTTGGGGAGGATTGGTTTACGAGAGAGGATTGGTTCAAACGGGCAAAAATGCGACGGCGCATGGTGAACACATGCCCACAATGATCTCCGCGTGTTCACTTGTCACCGCAAAAGCTTGTCTTCTATCATTTTTGTACATCATCAATGATCAAAGTATTAAACATCAATGATCAAAGTATTAAACATGTGTTCACGAAAATCACTAAAGCAATATATGTCCAATGGGTTCCATCGAGGATGTTTCTTGAATAATTCCACGTCCCACCACCCATGTCCGACTTTGTGCCACAAAGGAAGCCTCGAGCCGACTGTCAGTACACGGCAGAGGAGCGAGCCACCTTTCAACATTTCAAGCATGAGTACCGCTCTGCAACATCCTCAGCAGCACGCCGCGAGATTGTAACTTCAATCTTGCTCCCACTGCTCAACTACTGGACACAGAATGGGGATGTTCCAATAGAACCAAAGGAAGTGAAGGAGCGGACTGAGGTATGAGTTGGACTATATATGTGTGTTGCAGGATTAATTAACCATAGTACAGAGACTTGCAAAGTGGCTCCGGAACAACTGGAGACCATTTGTGACCACAAGGGGGCAACATGATCGCAAGGTGAGTAGACTGGAGGTTGTGTGGCAGGTGAGGGGGAATGAGGTAAAGGAGGAAATGAAGAGGATGCTTGGTGTGGAGAATCTGAATCTTGCACTCCGAGCACATTTTGGACAGAGGTTGAGTGCCGCAAAAAATATTTATGAAGCCATGGATGCTGAGGGTAAGAAGGAAATCCAAATTCTAGTGGACCAGCATCAGGAACAAGGTAATCCTCCTGAGGTACAGCGCCGGTAAGTCTTCGCTGATTGCAGTGTACACACCTAACCACGACGACAGGCTAGCAAAGTCCAAGGCAACCCCGAGAGTGGAGGATTTCTCCACAAAGTGTTGGCGTGAGATGGGTGTAGTGACAATGACATTCTATGGGTACCCGAGAGAGGATGGGAAATACAGAATAATGTGGTGCGTCATGTTCGCCGGTCGGCGACAGTTTACAAAACTGGCTAACTGGCTAAAGTCATGAGGACTCAGTGGGACTGATGGGTAAAAAGGCACCGTCATTTGTGGAGAGCAAGGCCACCGTGGTGAATGAGATGTGCCGTTTTTTTGGGGAGTATGTTAAGGGCCTCAAACATGTGCCGGATGCTGGAAGACTGACTCTGGCGAATGCTCCGGCGAATATTGCGGTGAATACTCCGGCAAATGGAAGACTGACTCCGGCGAATGGAAGACTGACTCTGGCGAATGGAAGACTGACGCCGGCGAATGGAAGACTGACGCCAGCGAATGACAGACTGACTCCGGCGAATGCAACTGATCAGCTGGCCGTCGCAGCGACAATAGCCCTTTCGCCGAATGGGTTTCCCCTCGTTCCCGATGTCTCTTTTGGAACAATGACCAAGGGTCAGCTTGAGCACTTACTACGCGAGTTCTTGTCCAAACACTACTGTAAGCGAGTTTGTTCTCAATCGAGTGCTGCTGATTGGAAGTATGACAGCTCTTGCGTCGGCTGGCTGTACTAACCATGTGCCATTTGGGACTCTGGCAGCTAACACGCAACTCTTGGTGGCAGCTGAATACCTCCCACAGGGGTTCACTATCAAGGATCCACAAAACCTGCACAAGAAGGAGATCGAGGCCTTTTTTGAACACGTCAAATCAAGGCAGGATCGACATGGTGCAGGCAAGGCATTTCGCTTCAAGAAGATTGTCGACAAGGACAGACACGAGGTGGAAAGCCAATACCCCATACTAGCAGAAGCTCAAAGGGGACGGCGAAGGCAGAGCCGATCAGCAAGGAATGGCCTGCTTGCTGTCCCAGATCAGCGCCATCGCAATAGCGTCTCACAGGGGAGCGGAAGTCATCGCGCGTCTGATACAGAATGGCCCAGTGGAAGTGAGGGGACGGCGAGCAGTCATATAACCACCGGCGACATTTGCCGTGTTCGCCCCATTGTTGCCGATGATCCATTCGCCGTCAGGAATGTCGCCAAAGAAAGGTTCGCCGGTGATGTCGCCGAAGGACCTTTCGCCGAAGAACATTTTACCGAAGGTGTCGCCAGTGACGGATATGTGACTGTAGGTCAAATGCAAATGAATGAACTCGTTCTACAGGGCATGATGGTCACGGCGCCGATCAATGGCCCACTGGATGGTGACCCACAGTATAGTGTCCCAGCCTCTGCTGTACGAGCTTTGATGTTGAATCAAGCAAACGACTCAGTGATTGATCCAACATTGATTACACCAAATGGTAGGATATTCATGTTTCTGATTTTGAATTATCCCCACGCTAATAACTGATTCAGATCACTCAAATGGCCTTCGCCGTTCCAAACGACAAAAGTAGTATTGCCTTTCATACAATACTTACATGACAAGCAATAAGAAAATCGTAAAACAAATGAAAGCGAGTTGAATGGATATGTGAATAAAAAATAAAAAATTCGCCAGCCGTGTTCACGCGCGAGACCGCTTTCCCCCAGTTGTGCTGCTGTCATCCCCACCCTTACGCTTTCATCCACGTTTCCCCTCAGATGACGCTGTACTGCCTGATGCAGATGGCAAACGTGAGTGGTCGCTTAGCCGAGGACTTTGCTGAAGCGGATCGGCAGGCAAGGCGGCGAGGGTCACCGGACGAGTGTCGGTGGTGTCGGGCACATCCTCTTCCATCACAGATTCCTCCTCTGCGACGACAGCCATAGGACTCGCAGGTGGGGGGGGGATGAGTTGCACCGTGCCTTGCGCCGTCTCCTGGGATGTCGTTGGTGTCGGCGTGATAAGGTTGACTGCAGGGGGGGCGACGACAGGGTGGGAGACTGCAGGAGGGGCGACGACGGGGTGTGTGACGGGGTGGGAGGCGGCGGTGATGGTGGCAGCGGCAGTGGTGGTGGTAGTGGTGGTGGCAGTGACAGCTGGGGGCGACGGCGAGGGAGAGTCATCCCGGTGACTGACCGGCGAATGCCCAACGGCGAAGGAAGCGGCGTAGGGGTTGTCCAGCGAATGACCACCGGCGAATGGCACTCGCCGAGATGGGCCAGGCGTGGCCCCAGAACCTTCGGCGAAGGGCTCGGCGAAGGATCCGGCGAAGGGTGGTCGGCGCGAGGCGCGAGGGGTCGATGACGGCGGGTCACTCATTGTCGATGGCCGTCGCAGGGGCGAATCTTGCCATGCACCCTTGTCCTGCTGCCACCCCCCCATCTTGTAGTGCTCAGGGTCCATCCCCTCGGGGTCCGCAGGCCAGAGGCGCTCTACGTTGACTTCTGGTGGTGGGGGAAGGTAGGGTCGCCAGTACTCGCGGTCGTTGTGGGCGGGACGGCGGTCGAAACCCAGGTAGTTCTCGATGTCCGTCAACCTGACGTTCAACCCCTCTATTGTGTCCTCCATGTACAACAGGCAGGAGTACGCGTTCTCCTCCTGCATCGCCAGCTGTGCATTTGCCCCCTCGAGGATCCGGTTGAAGCGGTTCGTGAGCTTGTTGATCTGCCCTTTGAGTTTGAAGAGGGCGCCACTCTGTGTATGGTATGCCCGCTGCGAGATGGTTCCCTGCTGGCGGAACCAGTCCACCAGGTATAGCTCCACTGCCAGGCCAGACTGCGTGAGATGATGTCCAAGAAATGATTCAGTATAATTACTCACGCGCATCCGTGAGGGCGGGGGGCAGCGTCGAACGCGCCGCCGGCAAAGTGTCACCCCTGGCTTCGCCGTCGCTGATGGGTCGTCGCCAGGAGGTGGTTGCTCCTGGGCCAGTCGCCACATTGCCGTTCTTATCTTCGTTGTCCTCATCGTCACCGTCCACCTCTGTCTCTACCTCCACATATTCAGTCGCCTTTGTCGCCTTCTGCCGTGGTGCCTCCTTCGCCGGTTTCGCCTTTCGTGACGCACTGCGGCCCTCCATCTTGGTCTTCTTCTTCCTCTGAGGCGCCTCGCCACCAGTCAGGCATTTCCCCTTCAGCGTGTAGTAGGCATAACACACTGCAGCAAACTTCTCCTTCTCACATGGCTGCGCCTTCAATTTGCACCTATCGCACGGGATGTTGTTGTATTTTTTTTTTTTTTTTTTTTTTTTTGAATCAAGTTTATTGTGCTGGAGGAACTGAGTTCCTATGTTACACATTACATGCAGACAGGTAGGTAAGTGGGTGAGCAAGGCTTGGGCGGTGTGTTAAGTCGACGCTCAGATCAACCCTGCGTGATTCGTGTGATAGAACTACAAGAGCCGCGAAATGCCGTGTCCCCCCACTGACGAGGCAGCGGATCGTTGTATTTGCCGGTGTGGACAGGGGCTCGCCGAGCGTAATTCCTGCGGCCTTGCATCGTCTTGCCTCGGGCTGGTGCCGGTTGCTCATCCTCGTCACTGCTTGAAGCCACGGTTGGCTTCGACCTCAGCGTCATCTTCGCAGGTGCGTCCTTCGCCACCTTTCCCGTTCCTGCCTTTGCTGCACCCACTATCTTCTTTGCCGGTTGCTTCGCCGTCGCCGTTGTTGTCGCCGTTTTCTCGTTCGCCGTCGTTATTGTTGTCGCCGTCGTTTTTGCCGTCGTTGTTTTTGCCGTTGTTGTCGCCATTATCTCCTTCGCCGTTTCTGTCTTCTCCTTTGCCGTCGCCATCTTCTCCTTCGACAACTCGTCCACCTCCATCTCCTCTGACCCCCCGCGCTGGGCTTCCCCTGTCTCCCTTGATTGCCTGCCATTCCCCTCCCCCTCCTGTTCCTTCGCTGTTTCCTTTCCCTTCGCTGTTTCCTTTCCCTTCGCTGTTTCCTTTCCCTTCGCCGTGTGCTTTCCCTTCGCCGTCTCTTTTCCCTTCGCCGGTTCTTTGCCCTTCGCCGGTTCTTTGCCCTTCGCCGTAAGGGGGCGTGGTGTCGGACGTCCACCCGCGGCTCCTGTCGGCACATTGCTTGGCCCAGCCAATAGTGCAGTGACAGGGGCCGTTGCCTCTTGTACCCGCAGGCTGTTGAACGTTGCCAGGGCGAGGCGTTGACCTTCCAGAAACCCGTCCTCTTTGCGCTTGTGGGCCCAGGACATGACAAACTGATTTATCCAGGCGAACCTGGCAAACGGTGCCGCCGGTTGCCCCGCCGCTTCCTTGAACAATTTCAACTGTTCGTGAAATACGTTAGAATTGGGTCAATACAACGGCTCCGGGGGTTACTCACCAACTTTCCCTTCATCCCCTTTAACCCTTCAATGATGGTCCCATCAGCCATCCCCTTGCGAATGGTGGCGTCGAAACGGGCGAAGTCGGTGACAATGTCTCTGGTCTTGCGGGGAGTAGCGGACATCTTGAGGGCGGTGTTGTGGAAATGTGTTGGTAGTAGGTAGGTAGATGAGTTGGAAACACGTGTAATCGCCGCTCGCCGTTGAATAAACGAAAAAAAAACAAACTTTTCTAACATGTGACTACTTCCGCCCTGATCATTGTGATGATCGGCAACCTAATTCCCACCAGTCGCCTTCTTTTCTGCTACTCCTCATGTCTGCCCCATCCAACCAACCCCATCGCGATGTGCCGCCGGGCTATACGATAGGTACCACCCCGGATGGGCACGAGTATCTGGTGCCAAATTTCCTTGTCCCTGCCACGGATCTGGCCCTGAACATGGCAGAGATGTGGCGCTCTCTTGATGTGGAGCACGCCGCAGGAGGGGTGAGCTGTTCCCCATACCACCCACCACCACATTCCTTGACTCCATCCACCTCATGTGTGCGGATGAGCATCGTCGCCGATATTTGTTGGCCGACAAGTTGTCGCCGGTCATTCGCCGATGCTCTTCGCCGGTTATTCGCCGTGCAGTGTTCGCCGGTCTTGTTTGTCTTGTTCGCCGGTCTTTTCGCCAAGCAGCCTTTTGCTATGTTTTGCCGATCAGCGTCTTATTCATCCAGCTGACCTCCTTGCTCCTCAGCCCCTTTCTATGGAAGCCCTGTCTTCAGGCCTCATCAACCGGGGTACTGTCCCAGCACCCGCTGTACCAGTATGTCATTTCCCTCCCCTGTGTGTTTCGCTCTCACCGCTTTCTATAGGGTTTGAGCCATAGAGAACTTCTCGCGCTTCATGCGGAGGTCAAAGCCCTCCAGGCACAGCTGGGCATCAGCTACAAGGATGCTGCACACCGTCTGTACCATGCAGAGGTACACAGGATCCACACCCTTGACACTTCCCAGCGCCAGGCGGCTGACACCCGGCGAATGGTTGATGAGATGGTCAGCGACAATATCGCCGACAGGATCATCAATATAGATCGTGGGGCAATGCAGGAACAAGATGGGGAGGGTGCGGGTGGGCGGTTGGGCGATGGGGAATAGGTATATTAGGGGTTGCAATGTAAAATAGGATAACATGAAACACCTCCTGGTTTGTAACAGATGACTGTTGTCGCCGGCTTGATTCCTCGCCGACATCCTTTCGACATCCTTTCACCGACATTCTTTCGCCAATCCTTCCTTTCGCCGCCCTTCCTTTCGCCGGTAAACCTTTTCGCCGGTCCTTCCTTTCGCCGGTGACCATCGTTTCGCCGACCATCATTTCGCCGGTACGTGTTCGCCGTGTCGCCGGTCTCAGGACATGTCTTGTGCCGGCGACATGTCCAGGCAAGATCAATGTCTCATGCCGCGACGGACTACTCCGTCAAGATGACAACGGCAATCCTGGTGTCGGCTGCATTGAGGGCCGCATTGAGTTTTGTCGCCGGCCACCTTTCGCTGGTCCTTTTCAACCTTTTCGCCGGTCCTTCCTTTCGCCGGTGACCATTGAGTTTTTTCGCCGGCCACGTTTCATTTGAGGGTCGCCGGCTGGATTGACCTGTTGTCGCCGGCTGGATTGACATCGTCACTGGCCAACATTTGACTGTCGATTGATGTGTTGTCGCCGGCCACATTTCATTTGACTGTCGTCGGCCGATCGTTGTCGCCGGCTGCATTGAGTTTGTCGCTGGGGGCATAGAGTTTGTTGCCGGCCGCATTGACTTGTCGCCGGCCACATTTCATTCTGTCGCCGCCCGCCGTGGCAAATTCGCTGGTGCTCTAGCGAATTCGCTGCTTCCGTAATTTACCATACAGTGTATGCGTTTGCTAGACCGTATATTACAATACAGTGTAGGTTGACTACCTGGTTATGCATAACAAGTTGCTAAATCTTGTTAGGTTCACCCAGAGCAAAGAGAGCAACTACCAGACGAGTCAAGATGTCATGCTTCTTTGAAGACTTCGCCAACAACCCATTCGCTATGCCAGAAGCACGACAGGAGGAGCTAAGTCCTCGAGACAGTATCAATTTTACCAAGGGGGTGGCGGAACAGAAAAAATATACCGGGGGTCGAACTTTTTTTTTTTCGAGCCCAAGGGACCCCCACCCCCTCCTTCCTAATATAGTATGTTGTACTCACGCATATATGTTTTTCCGAGAAGAAATGACAGAAAACAAAAGAAACCATATATGAAATCACTGCCAGCGCCCTCTCCCCTCCTCTCTGCCCTCGTCCGCTCCTCGAGCGAGACCACCCCTGCCCTCACCTCCCCTGTGGTGCCCTCCCATTCCCCGCTCCTCCTCCCGGTATTCCCGCCATCTCATTCCGTGCCAGCACAAGCCCGTGGACCTCGTTCCTCCCGTGCGGCACCCTGATGACTGGCGGATGTTGGTCTGTCTACATCTCTGTCGACCCACGGCTCCTGGCACTCACATGCGGGTTCGTGCTCGACCTCACCCCGACAGGCATCTTTGTCAGTGTGGACCACCAGGTCTCGCTTGCCCCGAACCAGGTGCAGGCAATTGACAAAGCCCTTGTGGCGTGGGCCTACATGCCAATACTCAGAATGGCAAGATGACGGTGGTGGTGGAGGCAATCCAGAGGCTGGTCAAGGAGGGAAAGACGGTTGGGTGGCAGGGAGTGACACGAAGCTTGAGTGGGGCAAAGGGTTCAGTCACTCGTTGTGTAGGACTGCCATTTTTGGCAGGTATTACGTCATAGTTTGGGGGTGTGCAACTTTTTTTTTTCCCCCGGTGGGACCCCCACCCCAGGGCCAGAGAAAGGATGTTTTTCTTCTGAAAAAAAGGAAATAGGGTGTGTGTTGAATTTAAAACATCCTGGGGGCATTTTGACTGCTTAAATACCTTCAGTCCAGGTCCAATCAAAGGTAGCATCACTATAGCAACTATTTGTCACTCATTGGTTGCTATAGAATCAGTGGAGCATCAGATTCTGATACCCCCTCAAATAATTGATTCAATGAGTTCCTGTTTTAAACTGATCATATGTCAATGGATACTAATCAAAATTACATAAATGTTTTTTTGATGGATGGCCCGGATCAGGTGCTTCCTTCCATATACCAACACCCTGGTATTATTCATATCAGATCCAAAGTTATTCAACAGATATTAAAAAAGTGTCAAACATTGAATCAATTTTTTAAGTCACTGTATATCCAAGCAAATTGATGCAAACAGCCTTTTACATATTGTTTTGGACATCCCAGTAATGCTATTAGTTTTGCACAACATGATAAACAACAGACAACCACAGGCAGGAGAGGATAAAGTCTTGCAAGAACAGTCTCTATCTGTCTTGACAAGGTTGAAACAGTTTTCAAAGCATATTTTAGTGACAACAGTGGTGAAAATATGAAGAGAAGTTGATATCTAATGTCCTAAATGCCCTTTATTGAACAAAATAAGAATCAATTTTGAACCATACTGACTGGGGAAATGGACAGATAATAGCCATGATGGACTATATGATACTGGGTTGCTACATGGTCTACACATCCTATACATACTTGCTACATAGTTGGTTGGTGTTATTTGAAAGAATGGATGGAGTAAGAGAGGTATTTGTAGGTTTTTGAGCATCAAGGACAAAACCGTTGCAATGTACTAGTCACACAAACTGCTTTCCAGAAAGGCAACCAGTGAATATTTTTCTCTATCCTCATAGAGATATCTAGGTGGAATATATAGCTAACCTATAAGGTAGGGGACATCCACTTTGTTCCAATGTCACATGACTTAGCGTGACATTGCCAGATATGTAACAATTGTCTCAAAAACATAAGATTACTTGTTTTTCAACGCCGATTGAAGCATAATAATCAAAATTGTGTCCTGAATATCCAAATTTGTACCAAACATGAGCTCACCACCACAAAATGGAGAACATGCCGAGCATCCTTGGAAGAGCCTGAGATAGGCCTGTCAATGCAGAAAAATGGGATGCCTACAAGTTTGCAGAATGACTGAGATGAGGGCAGATAGTGAAGGAACACTGGTGGTAGTGAGGCAGAGCCCATCATATACCAGGCAGAAGGATTGGTATCAGTAGCTGAACTTCATGACAATTAAGGGGAAGGGCCCTGTTGATGTTATGTGTTTGTAGGGGGTTATGGAAGACTATGTATACCACCCATAGTGTATATATACTCACAGGTGGGAGGGGAGAAGAAGTTGGAGGCATAGGAGGCATGGGAAAGGTGGAGGGGAGGTGAGGTGAGGAGGGACAGAGGGTTCTGATGTGAGGGAGGGGCATGGGAATGTGCCAAAGAGGGTCCATGAGAGAGGCATTCAATGGCAGATAAGTCAGGTCCACAAGAGACATTGATAGTAGGAAAGGGTTCAGGAGGTGCTTTGATGGCATGGGAGGACATAACTGAGCACCATTGATGGCAGGGAAGGGTGCATTCCCAAACTTGGCCATTGATGGAGAGGAGCAACATTGATGGGAGGTTGCCAAACATAGGTGATGACAAACAAACACCAGTGGTGAGGGACTTAGAATTATGCAACAATTTAACGCTGGTGTCAGGGATTTGGTGCTTTCAAGGCAGTTTTGCCTTGTTGAGGCACTGGATCAACAAGGCATATTTGCCTTAATTTGTGGGAAGATCAGGTGTGGGTCATACCCTTCACTCAATCAATCACACAGATGTCACCCCAGCATCAGGTGAGTGACACGCGACTCGGACATACTATCAGTGACCAGGTATTTGAAACCTGAACAGTATTTGAAAATCTCGACTACCTCCTTCCACATTCAACTTCTACCTCCATGATTTGGCACACGTCATCCGTTATATCATAGTACTGGATCCCCAACTCTTTGAGCAGAGAAATTGAAGAGAGCCTGCTTGAGAGGCAATTTGGTGATTTTTCATGAGAAAAACTGGTGTAAATACGGCAGTGATGGCTAGATCTATCCAGATCCTCTGGACCACTTAAGGTTCAGTTCACGGAGCCTCTTTGGCAATATCAGGGGACCTTAAATCCCTGAGCTCAGGTCCCAGGATGCGTTTGTTCAGGGGACACCGAACTATGAAAAAAGAGCTTTGGGAGTGATATTAGAGTGACACTTCCAAGCGGCGTTTGAATTGCGTAAGGGGTACTAAATTGTTACCATGGACGCCTGACACGTCAACTGCTTGCGGAGACTGAAATATAACCATGACGATACCATGACAATTGTTTCAAATACCCTGAATTTTCGACTCCCCCTCACCGGGAAGCCTCTGACGACATGAGCACAATATTTCTTCTCAAAGTAAGGTTACAGGATTATAGAAGAGACAAATTACAAGTGATTCCGAACCCGGAGGACATTGATAAGGTTATTGTGGAGAAATATGTTTGCCACTGAACAAGGGGGTGTCATGTGGCAGATCTGTGACCGGGGGTTGGTGTTGAGGCAATGCTAAGTCTGACGACGTTGCGAGCCCAAACTTCTGAACTTAGAGGAAAAACGTGGAAAGATGATAAGGGTGCTGTATTGCCAAGAGACCCAGCGGAAATCTCAAGAGAACAAGCTATTGAATACAAGTGAAAGTACCCTACTTATATATGTAAATACCATGAGGCTGCATTGAGGCAGCGTCATGCTGCGCAATAATGATACGATGTCCTCATGTATGATATGATGTAGATAAGATAAGATTGAGATAAGATAAGATAAAGTAAAAAGTGAAAGTACGATCATAACATTACCCCCTTTCTAGATCTCGACTTCCAGGCGAGATATGATGTCCTCCGGGGTGTCCGTAAAATTCTCATATGGTTTGAATTTCAATCCTTCAAAGATGTTTGCGCGTAAGCGCCGGGGTGCATTCGGGTTTAATTTAAAGAAGTCCTCCACCGCTTCCTTGGCATGTTCCAGGTGATCCTCGGGTTCCCACGTGTTGTGGTCCTGAGTCAGACCCTCCCATTGTACCAGATACTCCAACTTCCCTCTCTTCATTCTTGAGTCAATAACTTTAGACACCTCATGTTCTTCTTTTCTGTTGATTACAATGGGGTTCGGCGCTCGCGTCGTTTGAGACTTATATACAGGTTCCTTGAATAATCGAACCCGCGATACGTTAATTACCAGGTGAATTTTCCATGACTTTGGCAATTTAAGTTCCACAGCATGTGACGAAATGATTTTTGTTATGATATAGGGTCCAATCCATTGTTCGGCAAGTTTCTTTTAAGGTCGGTTCAATTTCAGGTCTTTAGTTGATAACCAAACTTTGTCGCCAACTTTGTAAACTGGTGCATCACCCCGTTTTAGATTTGCATACCGTTCCATCTCTTCTCGTGCTTTTACAAGCGCCGCTTCTGCCTCCTCATGAATCTTCTTCATTCGCTCCGCAAATTCTTTTGCCGGTTCCGACTTTTCTGCCCTCCGAGGTTCTATGCCCATCCTAGGGTTGAATCCATAATTTACATAGAACGGCAAAAACTGAGTTGCTGTGTGTATCTTATTATTATAGGCGAACTCCGCGCTTGCCATCCATTCAGGCCAATCTGTTTGCTGATGGGAAATAAATGATCTTAGATACTGTTACAACTCCTGGTTGATTCGTTCCATTTGTCCGTCTGTTTGCGGATGGTATGCCATTGATAATTTAGTTGTAATTCCCAGGATTTTGTTCAATTCTTTCATAAAAGTTGCCGCGAATTGCGGTCATTGTTCTGATGTCAGCGTTTCCGGTAATCCATGAAGTTTCCAGACTTCGTCCCGATATAGCTTAGCTAATCCTTCGGCTGAGACTTCGTCACATGTTTTGATAAAGTGTGCTTGTTTTGTAGATCTACAAGCGACCACTAATACGGCGTTATATCCCTGTGCTTCTGAGAGTCCTACAATAAAGTCCGCAGTGACGTGTTTCCATGGTCCAGCATGTTCCATGTTTGCTTTTAATTTACCGGCTAGCGGTTGAGGCACATTTTTTGATTGTTGGCATTTGTTGCAGCCCTCGACATAAGCTTTGACCATGTTTGTGATTCCGGGCCACCAATAATTACGCGTGACTAATTCCAGGGTTTTCCATTGACCCGGATGTCCAGCGACTGGATTGTCGTGATGTAATTTAATCCACCCTGAGTTCCTGATCCTTTGGAACGTAAACCTTTCCTCTGTGCAACCATAAACCCTGCTCCTCATGCCATTCCTCCGCTCGTAATGTTTTCGTGTTTGTTTTCTTTAGTTCTTCCACCGCTTTGAGCACTTGCTCATCAAACTCTTTTGCATCTCTGATGCGTTTCAATAGTTTAGTTTCTTCTCCATCAATAAGTAGATGTCCCCGATCCATTGCACACAAGTGGAAATATTCGGGTTTCAATAGTGTTACATCCTCATTGTCATTTTCCACCCCCTTTCTATGGTTGACTCTTCTTGAAAGAGCGTCTGCCTTCCCCATTGAGGTTCCTGCTTTGTGTATTAATTTAAAGTTGAAACATGTTAGATACAATGCCCAACGTGCTTGTCTGTGATTAAGCTTTCGACCCTGCATGAAGTACTCCAGGTTTTTGTGATCGGTCCAGATCTCAATCTCATGTTTGGCTCCTTCAAGGTGGTGTCTCCATGCTTCCAGCGCTCTGATAATACCCAGCATTTCTTTATCATGGACATCATAATTCCATTCAACGTCATTCAATCCCTTAGACAAGAACGCACATGGTCTCCAGTGACCGTCTTCACATTCCATAGATAAGATTGCTCCTGTGGCAAAGTCCGATGCATCCGATTCTACCCTTAATTTCCGATCCGGATCGGGGGAAACTAATATGGGTGCTTCCATAAATAATTTCTTTAGTTCTCTAAATGCTTCTTCCTGCTCCGTACTCCATTTCCATACCATGTCCTTCCTTGTTAACTTATGTAATGGTCCGGCCACTTTAGAGAAGTCCTTGATGAATCTTCGATAGAAATTGGCAAGTCCAAGGAATGATTGTACTTCCTTGACCTTAGTCGGTGTCAGCCATTGTTTGATGGCATCTACTTTCGAAGGGTCCATCCTGATTCTGTCTTTCCCAATAATTAATCCCAAGAACTCTATTTTGTCTCTACCAAAGAAACATTTTTCTGGTTTCAAGAATAAATCGTTCTCTCGTAATCTTTTCAAGACTTCTTCCACTATGGCGTCGTGCCCTTCCTTTCCTTCTGTGCCACCAATATATCATCGATATAAATAACCATGTATCCCTGGTCGATCAAGTCCCTAAAGATATCGTTCATCATGGTCTGGAACGTGCTCGGGGAATTATTCAATCCAAAAAACATGACTGTTGGTTCAAAGGCTCCGTCAGGGGTCGTAAATGCCACTTTCCACTCGTCTCCCTTCTTGATGCGCACATTGTTGTATCCCCATCTGAGATCCATCTTGGTGAACCTTTTCACTTATCGATCAACTCTGGAATTAACGGGAGCGGGTAATTATTTCGAACAGTCCAGCTATTTATATTGGTAATCCTGTACCATTCGTTTCTTTCCATCCTTTTTGGGTATAAAGAACACTGGCGAGGTTTGTGACAATTTGGTAGGTCTGATATATCCTTTACATAATTGCTCATTCACGAACTCAGATACTTCTTTCCTTTCTTCCGGTGACAGTGGGTAAACCTTCGCCTTCTTTGGGACGAAATCGGGCTTTAAGTCTATGGCGTGATCCCATGGTTTCCGAATCAGTAATCTTTCTGATGCCTTTTTCTCGAAGACAGATAAATATGGGTCATATTTACGAGGCACTTTCTGCTCTGCAGATTCCTCTTGCATAGGTTCCGTCTTTGCTCCTCTGATCATATGAATAACTTCCATACATACTTGATGATACAACATTCTCCCCTATCTAACTGATATAGTAGAAAAGTTTACTTGTTCCTGTGGAGAGATGATGAGGAGGATGTGCAATATTTTGGGGATTTGTTTACATGTAGTTGACAGGTTTGATGTGTGTGTCGTGCATCATGCAACATTGAACCAACAGATCCACCAATTACTGACTGTGCAATATCTGCCAATTGTGAGCTGTCCTGCGCCGTGTCTCCTCACCAGTGGGTTGTTTCTTTGCGGGCACTTGTGTGTCGACAAATGTACTGGTCCATGAAAATTCCAGGTGCACAGGCTGCTGAGGTGTACCCAATATATTATTGACCGGTACTTGTGTGTTGCCCGATGTGCTGATGAATGTGTCAGAAAATGTGTGGGTCGATCAAAATTGTGGGTACCAGTCATGGTGCTGGTTGATGCCCAGTGGAATGGCTTCTAAACAAGCCCTGGATCATCCAAATCCATGCACAGGTCACTGAGATATACTTACAATATTATTGACCGGCACTTTTGTGCTGCCTGATGTGCCGATGAATGTGTCAGAAAATGTGCTGGTCCATCAAAATTATAGGTGCCGGTCATAGTGCCGGTCAATGCCTGGTGGACCGGCTTCGAAACAAGCCCTGGGTCATTCAAATCCATGCACAGGTCACTGAGATATACCCAATATATTATTGACTGGCAGTGCTAGTAGAGCCACTAACACACTGTTCTACTTTGATTACTAAGCTCTGTCATTTAAGGTTTGTTCGCCGGAGCTCCAGCGGGCCCGCTGCAGCCATCTGAGACAATACATTGTATGTCTTCGCTGGACGGTCTAAGACGTTACAATGTAGGTTGACTATGTGTGCCGTGGCAGTCGGCCTTGTCTATTCCACACGATAACGGTCCCTTCTTGTCGTTAACAACCATAGACAGCAGGTGCAAACCCCCCCCCCCCCCCCCATATGCCTCCGCCCACCGTTGCTCACCACTACATTACAGCTCAGCGCTCAGGTGTAATGGAAGGGGTCTTGATTCAGCGAGAATTGGAGAAATCAGGCTGAATCAGGTTACTTAAATCAGGCTGCATCAGGCCGCCAGCCTGATTACTCTTCGATTTACTGGTCAAGCAGATTACAATGTGCCACCAGTCACACAGCAACGGACAACACGACCATGGGTGAGTACTGCCCGTACATACCTGCCATCCCAATAACGGTCCCCTCTCACCGTTAGTACCTGTTAAGAACTGATCGACAAAACGTCGGAGCTACGTCGGACGCGTCGGAAGGTCGGAGGGTCGGAGCGCGTGCAACGTAGGGGCAAGGACTTGGCTTCAACTTGTGTGTTGCGCCCTCACTAATACGTCGGTGTCCTCATTTCGGAAGGATCGGAGGATCGTAGGTCGGACTCAAGTTAAGAGTTGGAAAGAGGACGGAAGGTGTGATGTTGATTCTAAGTTGATATTCAAACTGAAGCTAATACACGATTCTACATAAGTTTAAATACTATGTCGGAGGACGTGTGGCTTCGTTGGAGTCGGATAACGAGTGGCTGTCGGAGATTCTTAACATAAGTAAAATGGTCGGATGTAAGTAATGTACGTAGTAACGAGATTCATAACAGTAAGTATGCATAATAAGTATTAGTCAAAATGTTGGAGGTGTTGGAGGTGTCGGGATTGGTCAGAAATCGTCGGAATGGATCGGAATGTAACAGTATTTCCCCCTTAGGGCCGAACCCATGAGGCCTAAGGACCTAGGTGGTCGGTGCGTGTGAACTGCGTCATGTGATGCGTTGGTTGAAAATACTGTCTGAGTGGTTCTTTCTTCTTGTTCCCCCATTCTCTTTTCGTTTTAAACTTTTCCGAAAAAACCTCAATATGTCGGCAACCGATTTTCAAAAGGAGATGGAGGCGCTGCAGGCTAAGCTCGCAGAGGTGGAGGCGAAAAAGCGAGCAGCAGAGGAGGAGGCTGCGAGGAAGGCTGAGGAGGAGCGGAGAGCGGAGGAAGAGAGGGCTGTGGAGGCGGCACGGTTAGTGGAGGAGATGCGGGTAGCGGAGGAGATGCATCGGGCGTAGGAGCTGGCGGCTCAGAAGAGGGCCGATGAAGTGGCCGCTGCGCAAGGTGCATTGAGCAAGGGGTCGGGGGGGCCGCAGGTGGAGAAGAAGAAGAAGCAGGTGACGAAGAAAAGGAAGGTAGAGGAAGTGACGGCGACGGTCGGAGAGGGGTCGGGAGTCGGGGTCGGGGTCGGCGCCTGTGATAGGTGCATTGCGAAGGGCGTCGAATGTGAACGCGATGAGTAAGTTCTTCTTTGGTTCGTCTCTTCTGTTTTAACCTTTTGTTTTAGGAATAAGTCGTCCTGCAAGGGTTGTGTCAAGGACAAGAAGAAGTGCAAGGTCGGAGCGTCAGAGGGAAAGTCGGAGGTGAAGGAGGTGAAGAAAACGGTGAAGGTGATTAAGGGGAAGAAAAAGGCGTCGGAGATGCCGTCGGAGAGTGGGTCGGAGGACACCGTCTTGGGTGTCCTCAAGATGATACTGGCGGAGACAAGGCAGGTGAGGCGACTGCTAACAGCAGTCGAAGGCTCGGTGAACGCCGAGTATCAACCAAAGTCGCCGGAGGTGTCGGAGGAAGGGTCGGAGTTGGAGATGGATACAGCGGAGGAGACGCACAAGTTGGGACTGGAGAAGAGGATCACGAGAAGGATTAGGAAGGATCTTGTGAATAGGAAGAGGTTGGAGTTGCCGGAGCTGTCGGACGATTCCGACATGTCGATTTCGGAGCCGTCGGAGAAGGCGGAGGAGGAGGAGGAGTCGGACAAGGAGGAGGGTCCGTCAAACAAGAAACAATGTACTAAGTAGATAGAATAGTACTTGTTTTTTCTTGTTTCAGAGCGATGTGAGCGGACCCGGTTTGTCGGGATAAGCGGAGTGAAAGTCGGAGACAAGCTTGGGGGCGTTTTCCAATTCATTGGCTGGTAGCCAAGAGAATTCTTCATCAGTGTTTTCATATCCTAACCAACGGACGAAATATAGTAGCTTGCAGCTACGTCGTCGGTCGATCTTTGAGTCGACTATTTCAGCGATCTCGTACTCAAGTTCTCCGTCAATGTCAATCGGAGGAGGCAGAGGTTGGGTCCGATTCGGAATGGTGTTCGGAGTTGCGGGTTCAAGCATGGAGACGTGGTAGACGGGGTGAACACCGCGGAATGTGTCGGGGAGTCGGAGGGTAAAGGAGTGTGTGCCGGGTTGTGCAATGATCTCGTATGGTCCCAAGTACTTTTCTGAGAGTTTCTTGGATGGGCGTGTTGTGCGGAAGAACTGTGCTTTGACGAAAACCTGTTGTCCGACAGAAAATGTCGGAGGTGCGATCCAATTATTGTTGGAGGACTTCTGGTAACGTCGTTGAGTGTCGGAGATGGTGGCTTTCAGTTCTTGGTGAAGTTCGTCTAAGTCAGTCACGAAGGATCGGGCTCGGGAAGAGGCGAGGTCTCGTTCCAGGTGAACAGTAATGTTCGGATGGTAACCCTTGTTAGCAAAGAAGGGAGATATGCCAGTGGTAGCACTAGGTGCGTTGTTGTACGCGAACTCCGCAATCGGAAGGAGAGCGGACCAGTTGTCCTGTTGGTAATTGCAGAATATCCGCAAGTACTGTTCGAGGGTCTGGTTAGTGCGTTCGGTTTGGCCATCGCCTTCGGGGTGGTAACCGGAGGTGAAGTGGAGGGTCATGTTTAGAGCCTTTCCGAGAGATCGGAAAAATAGGGAGATGAATTCGGGGCCGCGGTCAGAGGTGACATGTTCGGGGACGCCGTGTTTAGAGAAGACATGCAATACGAAGAGAACGGCAAGGTCTTCGGAGGTGCAGTGAATTGTTGTCGGAATGAAAATACTTTGTTTCGTTAATCGGTCAACGATAACGAGGATTGAATCAAAGTTGTCGGAGGTCGGAAGGGTCTCGATGAAATCCATTGAGATAGAATTCCAAGGACATTCGGGGATCAGAAGCTGTTTGAGTAGGCCGTAAGGCTTGTGTCTTTGTGGCTTCGATCGCATGCAAGTGGTACATGACTTGCAATAGTGTTTAACAAAATCTCGTATTCCGGGCCAGGTATAATCATGCTGAATGAGACTGAGTGTCTTGTTCTGACCTGGGTGTCCAGCAAGCATATGATCGTGCTTGTGCTGTAGGACTCGGAGTCGGAGGTTGTCGGAGTCGGGAACATATATCCAATCGTCATGTCGGAGGAAACCATCGGGGTTGAGAGACCAGCGGGGTTTAGGATCTTTAAAAAGAGTGTCGTAAAGAGTGTCGGAAGGGAGTGCTGTGAGTATGTTGTGGTGAAGCTTTTCTGTGTCCATGATAATGGTTGCACGGAGGACGGG
Organism: Entoloma clypeatum; assembly: GCA_963565915.1. Lineage (NCBI taxonomy): Eukaryota > Fungi > Basidiomycota > Agaricomycetes > Agaricales > Entolomataceae > Entoloma > Entoloma clypeatum. The sequence goes on along the minus strand of OY751490.1, from coordinate 1,070,596 downwards.
CTCAAGGAGTTGAGTCGCGCGAACTGAAGCGGAGAGCTGTTCTTGCGAAAAGACTGGTCGGAGGTTGGTTGGATTGATGTCAACATAGTCGCTATTTCCCCCTTTAGGGTAGACATCCCAATGTCTAGTTAGAGAGTCAGGTTTAGTTCCCAATCAGCCGGGGCGGAATCAGATGACGAGGTTGAACTGAGAAAGGTATTCCGACCATCGGACTTGTCGGCGTGAAAGAACTTTGGTGGTGGCAAAATACTCGAGATTTTTGTGGTCGGTAACAACATCAATTGGAGTACCGGAGCCTTCAAGGTAATGGCCCCAAATTTTAAACGCTTCGTAGATGGCAAGAAGTTCCTTATCGTGGGTGTCATAGTTTACTTCGGGGGCCGTGAAGGTGCGGGAATGGAATGCGACGGGGTGGACTTCATTGTCAGAGGTGACTATTGACAGAATAGCCGCTAGGGCATAGTCGGATGCGTCGGTTTCGACAATTATCGGAGAGTCGGGGATCCAGTGTGTCAGAATCGGAGCGGTGGTAAATGCCTTTTTCAGGTCATTAAAAGCGGTTCGGGTGTCGTTGGAGAACAGCCAAGTGGCATGTTTCCTGGTTAAACGAGTGAGTGGAATAGTGATGTTGGAATAGAATGGAATGAAACATCGGTAAAAGTTTGCAAAACCTAAAAAGGACTGGACGTCCTTCACTCTGCGCGGTTCAGGCCAATCCTGAATAATCTTGACTTTCGCTTGCGACATTTTGAGTCCGTCGGGAGAAAGGATAAATCCAAGATATTCTACAGTTTCGGCAGAGAAGTCGCACTTGTCGGCACGGGCGTAAAGACCATGTTGTCGGAGTCGTCGGAGGACTTCTCGGACATGTTTTTTGTGTTCCTCGGGGTTGTTGGAGTAGATCAGGATGTTGTTGAGGTAAACGGTAACGCAGTTGTCCAGAAGGTTGGAGAAGATGTCGTTCATAAAGTGTTGAAAGGCTGCAGGTGCGTTAGACAATCCGAATGGCATGACTAACCATTCAAACGATCCATAGCGAGTGTGGAATGCAGTTTTCCATTCGTCACCTTCAGCGATGCGGACTAGGTGGTATGCGTGTCAGAGGTCTATGGTGGTATAAACACGTGCTTTTCCGGCAGTGGCTAAGAGGTCAGAGATGAGCGGAAGTGGGTATCGGTCCTTCTTCATGATTTTGTTCAGGCCTTGGTAGTCGACGCATAGTCGGAGTGATCCATCTTTCTTTCGGACGAAGAGGATCGGAGCGCCGTGAGGTGAACTTGAAGGTTTAATAAAACCGATATTGAGATGCTTGTCGATGAAGTCTCGGAGGGATCCAAGTTCGGATTGCGAGAGTGAGTACATTGGACCAATCGGAGGGGAAGTACCTTCCTCCAAATTGATCTTGAGGTTATAAGGTCGTAATGAAATACCCGACGTAGGCAGCCCAAAGGGCGCTCAAGACGTATCGGTATGAAGGCATAGTGGAAGCTCTACTGACCTGGTTAAGAGTAACTATAGAGAATCTAGAAGCTATACTAGCTGGTTAGTTAACTCAGAGAACTGGGGTGTTCAAGAAGTTAGGATTCATCGTACTAAATACATGGGTATTTATACTAATCCAATATGCGCACGGACCATTGTACAAACAATGTATAAACAAGTCATTCGTCCGTGGTTGTACCATAAACTCACATATATGGTAATAGTGACTTATAGTCACTTCCTGTGACAAGCACATGGTGTGTTCATATCTGGCGATATGTTCAACACTCCCCCTCACTTAGAATCCCGGGTAGGTTTCGTAAGTGGAGTATAAGGCTCTTTAAACTTCATCTGAAGTAGAGCACGGAATTTCTCAAATTCCTGGCGACCAAGTGGCTTGGTAAACATATCAGCCGGATTCTCTGTTCCCGGAACGAACCGTGGTTCGATCAATCCATCTTGAACTCTATCGCGTATAGCAAAGTGATGGATTGCTATATGTTTGGTTCTGCCTTCAGTGACTGGGTTCTGCGCATTGAAAATCGCGCCTTGGTTATCTACATGGAACGGCATTTTGGTAATGTCCTGTAGTCCAAGCTCTTTGAAGAGATGAGTAACCCATTCGCATTCTCGCGAACATTCACTGGCAGCAATCATTTCCGCCTCAGTGGACGAATGTGCCACTGTCTTTTGCTTGCGACTTTTCCAAAGAACAAGTCCTCCTGCAAGCTTAAGGAAATATCCCGATTGGGATTTTCTATCAGATGGGTCTGATGCCCAGTCTGAATCTGTCCATGCTTCAAAAGAAGCCTTGGATCGACCATCATAGACTATAGAGTAGTCTTGAGTACCGACAAGATATCTGACAATCCGTAGAGCGTATTTCTCATGCTCTTTGGAAGGGTTTGCAGACATTTGTGACATTTTTGCAACTGCAAAAGCAATGTCCGGTCTCGTTCCAATGGACAAGTACAACAACGATCCAATGATCATTTGGTACCTCGTTTTGAGTGTGGGATCCACCTCCCCCTCATTTGGTGTAGGGTAATAACCCTTTGGGAGTGGAGTGTCAGCAGCCTTTGCATTTTCTAAGCCAAAGCGCTTAATGATCTTCTTCAGGTATTCTGACTGATCGATTGTTACGATCTGCTTTTCCGAATCTTGTCGTATTCTCATACGCAAGAATTCTTTAGCAATACCAAGATCACGACTTTCCCATTTATTTTTAAAGTCAGATTTTATCTTGCGAACAAGATCTGGGTTTGATCCCATGAACAGGCCGTCATCAACATAGATCAAAGCGATTATCAAATCACCTGATTGTTTGTTGTGGTAAACAAAGACGCCTGAGTCGGTTCTACATCGAGTAAAACCTAGCTTCTCCATTGATGCATTGAGCGCGATCCACCACGCTCTCGCAGCCTGTTTTAGGCCATAGAGTGCTTTTAATAAACGGATGACCTTCCGTTCTTGGCCTTTGACAACAAAGCCTTCGGGTTGATTCATATAGATTTCCTCATCGAGCTCTCCATAAAGAAAAGCTGATTTGACATCTATTCCTTCAATCACCCATCCTTCAAGCGCAGCTACGGCGAAGAGGATTCGGATAGTTTCAAAACGTATCACGGGTGAGAAGATCTCATCAAAATCGATACCCTCGATCTGTGAGAAACCCTTGGCAACGAGTCGTGCCTTCTTTCGTCCGTCAGTTTTGACGTCGAATACCCATCGATTTCTGATGGTTTTACGACCTTTAGGCAGGTCAACCAACTTAAAGACATTGCGCTTCCGGAGGGCTTCTAGTTCCTCACGGCATGCTGCTTTCCATTCAAGCTTTTCCTTTTCAGGTAGCTTATTTATGTCCTTCATTTGCCAAGACTTTGGGTCTTGTGGAATTTCGTCATATGCAGGGATTGCTTTAGATAGCAAGTGCGCAAGCATTTGTGACTGTCCTCCCCCTTCCCTAATATAGAGTAATTCCTCCATATCTATATCCGGATTCGGATTGGAATTGTTCTGATACATCTGAGGATCAGCGGAGCTAGTTGATGGAACAGCGCCAGATTGCTGGGGTCTGGTCTCCGATCGGGGATTATAGGCGTATCGCCGTGAATCCTCCTGAACGGTTCTGCTCCAATCACGCTGATTTTGACGCAAGGCCTCAGCCGGGTTGTTCCCGTAAACATTTCCAGGACGCTGGGGTATAACCCGAGTACGACGAGGACGATCAGTCTGTGGACGATAATCGCCTGGTAAGGTACGATCATCGTTTGGTGCATCTGTGCGCACACGTTTCCCTGGATTGCGAGTCCGGGGAACCCACTGCTGATTCTCAGCGGTGTCCTGTCTGTTTGTTCCATCAGAAGTCTGACTGGAACCTTCGGGAAGCTGACCAGTTTGGTCGCTATTTGTATCAGGGAGGTTATGATTGTCATCATGGTTTCCTGGATTAAACGGGTAACGTGAACCGCCAGGACCATGTACATCATTGTTTTCCGAATGGAAATCGTCGGTTGGTAAAACAGACGGGCCATCATGTCCATTTACATCATCGTTTCCCATATCGTCTGATGTTGGATCATGGTATTGTGTTATCGAAGGTATTTTGTTCATTGTAGAACATTTAGGGAACAGCTGTTCATCAAACATTGCTGTGACACCTATGAAGACTACGTTGTTTGGTATCCGCATAAACCGGTAACCTTTAGTTCCAGTTTTAAATCCGATGAAGATCATCAGCTCGGATTTAGCGGTGGTAGTACGAATTTCTTTTGGAAGAAAGACGTAAGCACCACATCCAAAAACGTGTAGGTTTGACACATCAGGCTTTTCCTTTTTAAGGGACTCATACGGAGTAAGCCATCCATGTCTTTTCAATGGAGTTCGGTTATACAAGTGAAGTGCATGTTCTACCGCAAATTGAATCCATGTTTCGGGTAGGCAAGCATCATGCAACATAGCAAGTGCTTTATCCATTAAAGTTCTGTTAAAACGTTCCGCTCGACCATTTTGTTGTGGCTGGTGCGGCACAGTAACTTCACCCTGGATTCCCATCTCACGCATATCTGCTTGGAAAGGGACAAACTCACCGCCGCCATCAAAACGCCAAGTTTTAATTGTCGTATTGAACTGGTTTTTAACCATGGCATTAAAATCTCGAAGTGCAGAGTGTGCATCGGATTTTAGTCTCAATAAAGAGATCCAGGCGTGTGACGTGTAGTCATCAACAAAGCTGATATAATAATTATATTTGCTATAAGTCGCCTTCTTGAATTGCTTTAAATCCGAATGGATTAGCTCAAGAGGTGCTTTAGCGCGTGTCTGAGATGGTGGGAAAGATTTTGAAGGCATCTTTCCAAGAGCGCATCCTTTGCAGGGTCGCTCAGTGGACGGTTTGTCCACTCCATTGAAACCTTTGACATGTTTAGAAGCATGTCGTAGTACTTCATGTGAAGGGTGTCCGAATCGCTTGTGCCAGGTGTCATAATCAACAGATTGTGAGACACTAAGACTAACCAAGTGTATTCGTTCCTCTTTAATGATCGTGGCATTTAGCCAATAAATCGATTCATTTGCCTTATGAGGATAACACATAAACAAAGGAAGACCTGAATTGGTCTTTAGCGCGATCGAACCAAATCGTCCGCTAATTTCATTTCCTTGTTTAAGGATCTCGCCTACAGATAAAAGACGAACGTCTAAATCTGGTATATAATAAACGGGTGATAGACGAGTTATTTTATTTTGTTCTCGCCCGTTTTTCTTGATGGTGTGATTAATCAACACCGTTCCTTGTCCAAGGATTTGAATAGTGTGACCTTTCTGCGCAATTTGCACAGATTGACGATCTTTTAATGGGGTATACTCAATGAAATCATTGATGTCATAGGTAAAGTGCAACGATGCACCTGAATCAAGAATCCAATTGGATTGATTCTGTTTCTTACATTCAGCACAATTCGCATAATGAGAATTTATTTGCGCTATAAGCGCGTGTACAGCAGGTGATAAAAATACATTGGACCGCCGTCCATTCACTCGTCTCCAAAGAGGCTTCTGTGAAGTATTTGTCAACTGCGCTGTACGTGCTGTTGAATGTGAAACATACCCCATGTCGTCGTTGTTTCCATCACCACGGGAAACTTCATACTCCATATAGTCGTTGACGTATCCTTCATCGTAATAGCCCCTTATGGTGGGGGCTATGTCTTCTGTATCCATCTCATCGGCCCAGCTGATTCTACTCGGTGTCTCTTCGAAAACCGGAATGCGGTGATTCCGGGGGTCCATTGTCGGAGGCGCTGAAAGCGGCCTTGACGTCGCAGCTTCATTACGTTGAAGTGCGGGGACATCGACGAGGCGAGTCAGATTCTGCGCTGTTGGAGGGACACCAATGCTGTTAGCTAGTGTGCGCGCTCCATCCAGGTCCGTGAAAGGGCCTGGGCCAGGAATATTACCGATCGCAAGCGATTGGTTGTTCCTTATCCTCCAATCGGTGGATGATGAGGGGTGCGGAGTGAAGATAGACCCATTTCCGTAAATGACCGTATTGGGTAAGGTCTGGATTGGAAGCTGCCCATCAGGGGCGCTATCCATGGCAGAGGAGGCAAAATGCGCCTTCTCTTTACCTTTCCAGGGTCCTTTGCCCTTGGTCTTCCCAGCGGAAGTCCCACGTCCCTTGCCTTTCCAGGGCTTGGAGTGCTGATGCGAATGCTGCTGGTTAGCAGCCGGTCCTTCCGAAGATCCCTGAGAGGGTCCAGTGCGAGGCTGGTACTTCGGGGGGTTGGGCCGAGCGCGTTTTACCGCAGAAATCTTATTCGCGTGAGCACCTCCTTGGGACTGTGGAGCGTGCGGGTTTTTACGGAAGTATTCCGAGCGTACTTGCTCGATTACTTTCCCGATCTCGAGTACCGTGGACTGATTGCCGCCAGGCGCCACATAGTGTACTGCATCAAAGAGGATGCTGTGCACAAGACCATCGTAGCCCTGAGGCAGTCCATTCAGGATCATCATGATCCGGACGAACTTGGGGATGTCTATATGGTTATGCTCGAGTCGTTGGAAAAGGGTCTGCATCTTATCGATGCCAGATAAAGGATCGGCGGGAGAGAGAGAAGTGCGGAGGAGTTGCTGGAAATCAGCAAAGACGGTGGACGGACCGACCGTGGACAGTTTCGTGGCGATCAGGTCCCACATCTCCTTGGAGGTTTTAGCTCCCTTGATGTGATGGACGAGAGAGTCCGAAATGGACATCTGGATTAGGCCTTGGGCCTGATCGTCCTGTTCATGCCAAGTGTTTAACTTGTCTTGGAAGTCTGTCTCTTTGGGATCAGCCGGGAACTTTTTGTCGCCGGTGACGATCCTCCACACTTTAGCTGCCTTAAGGTAGGCGCTCATCTTCTCCTGATAGACGGAGAAGTTGGTGGTGGTGAGTTTGGGAACGGAAGAGGCGAGGTCGAGTTTAGAGTTTGAAGACATGATGATGCTGTGAAACATAAATAGAATCAGCATATGTTTTTTCGAAAAAGCGCATCAGAAAAATAAATAGACGAGCTGCCTTGTCGGTCATCATTCTTCGTCCCCTGTTTGGTCTAGTGGTAGCATATGAAATGCCATCACTAGTTCTACCCAATCGTCATGTGCACCCTGAGTGCTGTGTTGCCCACAGGTGCAAGATCCTCCCTGAATAGGGAGCATGACTTCATTCGCTCTGTTCGCCGCCTCAATTAAGGGGTCATTATCCGGCAACCGAATTTGTCGGGCCGGAGGCGAAAGAGGAGGTGCGCCGTGTGCTTCAGGGATGGTTCCATCATCAACATACACGGGCGGAGGATCCGTAGGATCTCCATCTTGGGTAGGTACCGCAACAGGTACCTCAGTACGGCGATTACGCCGTCTGCGGTTCAAAGCTCGAGTCCTTGCTCCTCCTGCATCACACGTAGTACACGAGTAGTCAAAAGTAGTGTTGTCTATGCAATGCCTCGGGCAATGCTGACTGTCAACAACGAGTTGTCGACACACTCCGCAACGAGCAACGATGCGTCCATTGTCATCAAGACCTGAAGGGACTGAGCCCTGTGCCGTTGGCACCATATGGACTTGCTCTCGTGATACGATCATTGTGACAGGGATTCTCTCAAGCAATCGATCAAGAATGGCCCATTGAAAGGTACATTCAATACCTCGAATGCTTCGAGGTTCACCGTCGAGGGAACCATCGAGCTCGATGTATTCGATGCTGAGGAAGCCAGTCTCCAGGCCAGCATACAAAGCGGATGCTGCCAATAGTAGCGCAAATGCTAGGATACTGAGAGCGTGCGGCGCTAGGGCCGGGGCCCATAACCTAATGAAATACCCGACGTAGGCAGCCCAAAGGGCGCTCAAGACGTATCGGTATGAAGGCATAGTGGAAGCTCTACTGACCTGGTTAAGAGTAACTATAGAGAATCTAGAAGCTATACTAGCTGGTTAGTTAACTCAGAGAACTGGGGTGTTCAAGAAGTTAGGATTCATCGTACTAAATACATGGGTATTTATACTAATCCAATATGCGCACGGACCATTGTACAAACAATGTATAAACAAGTCATTCGTCCGTGGTTGTACCATAAACTCACATATATGGTAATAGTGACTTATAGTCACTTCCTGTGACAAGCACATGGTGTGTTCATATCTGGCGATATGTTCAACAGGTCGGTGGGGTGCAAGGGTGTCGGCTTTTTTCTTACTGAATACATCAGCAAAATCGTGGTATTCCTCGGGTATGCCAGAGAGGTCAGGAGCGTCGTCGGAGATGGACGCGGAATTGGCGGAGATGTCGGAGAGGTGAACACGGAAAGCGTATGCCCCAGGAGCTTTACATGCATGGAGATATGCGGCTGCATTGACCATGGTAATCTGTGGCGGGTCGGAGGTGTTCGGAGTGAGCGGATCGGAGATGCCCATTGGAGAGGGCGGACACTGCAGAGGTGGCGGAGCTGCCTCAGCAGTCGACGTCGGAGTCGGACTCGGAGTGTCGGGTAACATAGAACGGAATAAGATACTGCCCAATACCCAGTCAATCAACGGATTGTAGCGGGTGAGCCAGTTGTGTCCTAGAACCAAATTACAAGACGAATCGAGGGTTGTCACGTAAAACGCGACGGTCAGAAGTTCACCGGAAGGAAATCGGAGAGGAAGATTGATAGATTGTGTGATATAAGTATTTGAAGAACCATCAAAAAGTTTCAAAACCATAGGTGAAGGAATCGGAATCGGAGATAAGTTTAAAGAAGAAATAAATCTGGTATCTGCGAAGCAATGTGTAGAACCAGAATCAATAAGAGTCTTTATCGGAAGAGAATCGGAAAAGGTCGGAGATATCAAATCAATACATAGAGAGTTCGGATTTGAGAGAGCGGACACATTGAGTCGGAGGGTTTCCAAAGGTGCACGAAAGGAGTCAACGCAATCCCCAGTACGTGCTGGAATCTGAGGACTGCTTACTATTTTTTTGACTCGGTCGTCTTCTCTGATTTGTCCTCAGCTTGGGCCGCGCGGGCCTTTGCTTTGGCGTTAGAAGACGATTTCTTCGAGCAGTCGGAAGCCTGATGACCAACGTTGCCGCAAAACATGCATAAATTATTGTCAAATCGTCGTTGGCGTTCTTGGGGAGTTAATTTCCCATCTTTGCCAAGTTTGTCAGAGAGGGCAGATTTCGGAGAGGTGGATGACAATTTTTGTTGTTGTTGCGAGTTGGGTTTAGACGATGAGGAGTTGTTGTTGGAGGATGATGAAGCGGGGGTCTGTTTTTTGTCGGATTTGTCGGATTTGTCGGACTTCAGAGTAGATTTGTTGGAGGAGCGCGATTTCTCGCGTTGACGTTCCTAGTAGCGAGCATCAATGTTATGGGCCATTACTTTCAACTTGGCGAGAGTCTTTGGTTTGGGAAAAGTCCCCAAAACGTCCTTGATGCGTTCCGCTAAACTGGTATAGTACCAATATCGGAGTGCGCCATCATCCCACTGTGTGCGAGCAGAAAGACGTTTGAAGTCCACGTTGTAACGTAGGATCTTCTGATTGTCGCGCATCTGAAGGTGATCCAGGCTATCCTCTGCTTCTCCGGTCGGATCGATAGGTCCGAATTCGGATCGGAGGATGTGCACAAAGGCGGACCAGTCGTCCAACCAGACAGAGTCGTTGTCGGACTCTCCCAAGAGGGTGGGCTCAAACCATTCGAGCGTGGTTCCTCGGAGGTACGACAGAGCGAAACTGACTTTGTTATCATCATCGTCAAAGGCGGGGTTGTTTCGGAAATATAGTGTGCATTGTGCGAGGAAACTGGTGAGTTTCCAAGAGTCGGAACCGTCAAAAGTGTCGGGTTCCTTCAACTTCTTTTTCGGAGTTTTCGGAGTCTCTCTACGTCGGAGCTCCTGCGTCATAAGCATAATTGCTTCGGCGAGGTTTGGAGTTTGCTCGCGACGGAAAGGATTGTTATCGTCAAAAGGAGAGGTCGGAGATTTAAAAGGACGGAATTCTTCAGGAATCGGAGGTCCTTGTGTCTGAGGTGTTTGGAGACGAGGTGTCGGAGATATGGGGTCAGGTTTGGGTGCAGATTCTTCTGCGGGAATATCTTGGAACGTATGTAGAAATGTCGCCCTGGTGTCCTGCAGGTTTGAAGCTTCCGCTGCGGCTGCTGCTGCGCGGGAGTTCTGTGTGTTGCGGGCTGCCATAACTGGGATTTGAAATACGGATAAGCGAGTGGCAGTTTGAATATACTGTTAAGAACTGATCGACAAAACGTCGGAGCTACGTCGGACGCATCGGAAGGTCGGAGGGTCGGAGTGCGTGCAACGTAGGGGCAAGGACTTGGCTTCAACTTGTGTGTTGCGCCCTCGCTAATACGTCGGTGTCCTTATTTCGGAAGGATCGGAGGATCGGAGGTCAGACTCAAGTTAAGAGTTGGAAAGAGGACAGAAGGTGTGATGTTGATTCTAAGTTGATATTCAAACTGAAGCTAATACACGATTCTACATAAGTTTAAATACTATGTCGGAGGACGTGTGGCTTCGTCGGAGTCGGATAACGAGTGGCTGTCGGAGATTCTTAACATAAGTAAAATGGTCGGATGTAAGTAATGTACGTAGTAACGAGATTCATAACAGTAAGTATGCATAATAAGTATTAGTCAAAATGTCGGAGGTGTCGGAGGTGTCGGGATTGGTCGGAAATCGTCGGAATGAATCGGAATGTAACAGTACCACAGACAGCAGGTGTGTACCCCTTCCCCTCATGTCTCCACTCGCTGTTGGCTCAGCATGCCCATGCATGCTCATTTTCTTTTTAAATATATTTATGTATATGTATCCACTTTGATAGTACTTGAAAATCTATAGAGTGCTTATTCTTACTTTTAAGTGACTTTTCATGAGCTTGGATCTCCCTTGAGCTACTTTGAGAGGTCTTGAATAAATGTTTGCTTTTGAGTGACTTCTCGTGAGCTTGGGTCTACCTTGAACTGCCTTGGGGAATCTTGAAACTTGTTTAGAATAGTTATTTGGGTGGCTTGGGTTTGGAAGCAAGAATGCCTCAAGTCAGCTCAAGTAGGTTCAAGTTAAGTGTAAGCAGGATGCTATTTTGTGATGGCCTGTTCCAACTTGAAGCAACTTAAGGACTGTGCAAGAAGGTAATAAGTAAGCATTTCCCTAAGTACAAATTAAGCTATGTTGAGTACTTAGACCTGACTTAGCGCTGGCCCAAGTACATCAAGTGTGGATTAAGTAATTTGGCATTTCACTGATGGACATGGTCCACAACAAGAACACGATAGGATGCCACTTGTCGTCCTGTTTCTGTGAGAGTACCACTCCAATGGCATAGCCCGATGCATTGGTTTCAACCCTGAACTGTCCATCTGGTTTCGGTAATGCCAAGACTGGTGCCGATGTAATTGCCTGTATGAGGCCTTCAAATGCCTGCTGTTCCGTTGGTCCCCAAGAAGTTAGCAAACCCAAGGAACTTCTGGACTTCCTTTTTTGATGTGGGTGCTTGCCAGTTTCGGATCGTGTCCACCTTCTCGGTTTCCATCTCGACACGTCCTTCACCAACGACATATCCCAATATGGGGCATTTCGTTACTTCCCAGAAACACTTCTTTTCCTTCAGGAACAAGTCATTGTCCGATAGGATCTGCAGAATTTCTTCGGTGTTTCTCGCAAGTTCTTCCTTGGTTTTACCAATAACCACAATGTCATCCATGTAGATCACGCAGATGTGTCGGCGGATCTGGTCTCGGAATAGACTAGCCATCATCCGAGAGAACGTTCCTGGGGAGTTGCAAAGGCTGAAAAACATGACCAATGGTTCAAACAATCCTCGACTGGTGAGGAAGGCAGCCTTCCATTCATTGCCTTCCTTAATCCGGACATTGTTGTAACCCCACATGATGTCCATTTTATTGAAGTAGACTGCATCTTTCAGCACGTCCAAGAGATCGGAGATGCGTGGGAGTGGGAACTTGTCTTTGACCGTAAATTTGTTGACCATGCGGTAATCTTGTACCAATTGTTTGGAACCATCCTTCTTATTGATGAAGAAGCAAGGGGAAGCATAAGGGGATTTGGACGGGCGGATCTTTCCAGTTGCTAGACCTTCGTCAATGAATGCGTCCAATTCCTCTTGTTCCTTTTGTGTCATGGGATATGTATTTCCCCCTAGTTCCTTTGGTGCGTCCGGTGTAAGTTCAATACCATGGTCCCATTCCCTTTCCTTCGGGATCTTATCAAAGTTCTCCTTCTCAAAGAGGTGAGTAAACCGATCAACGTATGAGGGTTGTTTGGTTGTGGGAGGTGGTGTGGGAGTGACAGCTTCCAATATAGGGTCTCCAGGCTTCCATTTCTGATCTGACTTCTTGGGTGCATCTTTGTCGCGCACCTCAACCATGCGAACCCGGTGTTTGCGACCATCAAGGTTAACCCTGAAATCCGAATGTTTGGTTCGGCATGTTGTTGGGCACCGGTTGAACGTTACAGCGCCGGTTGTCCAATTGATCGTAGGGTTGTGGTGTACCAACCAGTCATGTCCCAAGAGCATGTCCATTCTCCCAATGTCCAGTACCATCGCTTCCATGGTTTCCTGATGTGTTCCCAAATCCAGCTTGACTTCGGCAAGTTGGTTCGCTTTTTGTTGTCGATTTGGTGATCCATCCGCATTTAGAATTGCTATGGGCGGTATTCCTTGCGTGGGGAGGTTCTGTTCACGTACTATTCTGGGATGGATGCATGTGCGTTCACATCCGCTATCAACCTCAGGTCAAATGACCTTTGGTCCTCGTCGTTTCGGAGGTTTGTCTCCCTTCACAATCTTAGTCGACGCAGCGGCTCGCTTGGCAGGGATGACATAGGTTCTATTGTCTGCAGTCATACAAGGCAAGCAAGTCCGTTTAATAGATAAGGGTCGCGACTTATCGTTGTTTAATTGGACCCTTCGGGAAAATCCTTCTCGTCGGCTTCTAAGATTGTGGTTTCATCATTCTCGGCATCTTCCTCAGACACCTTCCTAACCCTTCCGGAGTTCTTCTTCGGCTTGCAGCAGTTGCGCACAATATGGCCTTCTTGGTCGCAGTTGAAACACTTGCAACCATCTTTCTTCTTTGGAGCGCTGCAGTCTTTAGCAAGGTGACCGAAGCGTTGACAGTTGTAGCAACGGGCCACTCCTGCTTTGTCGATCTCCATGGCCTTGCCTTGACCACCATAAGTGGTACCTGATCCGGTGCGCATGTCGACGCCACCTCGGATGACCAGTGCGTGTCCCTCCATCTGTCGTCCCTTGTTTCGGATTTCCTTTGCATACTCGGAGTACATCTTGGCATCACTAGCCACTTGTTCAGAGATTCTGCGGTTGACGTTCTTTTCTAGGATGTATTTCCCAGTTTCTTCGCCAAGGTTTGACAGCTTCAAGAGCTCTTCGAATTCGTCTAAGAATTCGTCGACGGTGCGTTTCTCTTGTCTCAGGACTTCGAGTCTTGCTTTGGCAGCGACTGATTTGTTGGCGATAGAGAATCGTGTGGCAATATCATCGGAGAATCCTAGCCAGGTGATGTTCTCGTTGTCAACGGCAAGAGCGTCTAACTTGTTACTGGCCCAGTGCCTGCCGGACCCTTCCATCATGCGAGATAGTACCGCAAGAATCTTCTGATCGTCTGTTAGGCTCTTTTGGAACCTGATGTATAGTTTAGTGGCTTTCCACCACTCGTCAAAGGTGTGTCTGTCCTTGAACATCCCAGGATCCTTGATGATCTTGGATGTATCCATCGTTTGTACTGCCGGAGCTTCTGCCATGTCTAGAGTCTGCGGAGAAGGAGAGGGGTTGGGTTGTTGGGATGAAGATGGGGTTCGGGATACAGGTAAGGGTTGAAAATGAGTCCCTGTTCTAGGCGTCTGTTCGATATCTGACTGCGCGGAGTCAAAAGCAAATTCATCAGGGGACTCGTCGGCGGAATCGGTGGCAAAACGTTCGGGGTATTTCCTCTGTAGATCTCTAAGGAATCTCTGTTCCTGCGCGTCTGTCGGTTGTGAGAAGGGGTCAAGTCTCTCGTTTCGTGCCCAACGACCGTACTCGGTCTGTTGTTTGGTGGTTGTAAAGTGGGCGTAGATCTGTTGCTTCGAGTACGACGTGATGATGCGGCTCTGGGACGTCTCGATGTGAGCGTCCTAATCAATCTTCTGATAACGGTTGTCTGGACACCGATAAACTCTCTGATCTCTGTGATCCGACCTGTCTGAGGTCCTTCTTGAACGCAAAAGCTTTCGAGTTTGTTCTGTCGGGCATTGTAACGCGCAATCTGGTGTTGTCGAGCAAGATGGATGCTCTCTGATATCTCGCCGTGGGGGCGATGCTCGTCGTTGTCTAGTTCTTTGTCAAGCACCTGCTGTAGGATGCGACGGATCTCCGATTCGATGTACTGCTGGATGAGTGTAAAATCGATACTGTCTCGAGGACTTAGCTCCTCCTGTCGGGCTTCTGGTGAGGCGAATGGGTTACTGGTGAAGTCTTCAAAGAAGCGCAATGTCTTGACTCGTCTGGTAGTTGCTCTCTTCGCTCTGGGCGAACCTAACAAGATTTAGCAACTTGTTATGCTTAACAAACCATTCCAAGGTTCGGGCAGAGTATGCAGGAAAGTGGAAAGGCGAAGAGCAATGTGATTGCTAAATCTAAGGAATCTACTACAGTACAAGAGGTTTATATAGGTACTGACTATAGGCGGTAGCGGATGAGTCAGTACTGCGGAAGGCAGTGCGCATGAGTAAGGCGACTGCGGAAGGCTATGTACAATGAGTCATACATACTGCGGAGCTGAGTAAAGCTACTGCGGAATGAGTCAGAGCGGGAGCGAAGGGAATGGAAATAGATGTTGCGACATAATGTATTCGTAAGAGGGCGCCGAGCCGGGCCAATAAGTAAAAGTAATGACGTTGTCCGCATACCGTAGAGTCCGTAACATATTGATGAGCACCTATCTGCAGTGAGTTGTGTGGAATACTTTATACACTCTGCATAAAACACAAGGCTTTGCATTGTCCCTCAATGCTGAACCGCGGACATGTCCGGTGAGTCTGGCGATATAATTCAAGTGTCCGAATCGAGATAGCTAGGGTTGGTTGTAGTGGAGCGCAGCCGAGATAGCCATATCAAATGAGCGTCTCATTTGCCCAGACTTTGCCATTTTTTGGTTCAAATTTAGAGTAGGACTGGGCCGTGAAAAATTGTGTTAGAGTCGGATAAACTGAAAAAGAAAAATATAGCTACAATAGCTGTCCAGAGTGTCAATAGTGAACGATGGGAAGGGAGGCAGGAATTGGGATTCAGCTATGCCTTCAGTTGGCAGAGTACATGGGAGACGGTCGCCATGATCCTGCGATCAATAAGTGAGATAAGCCTGGATCAAATTCGCCATCTGTTGTTCCCAGTGGGCCGTCTGAATTTCAACACGATCAGTTCGAACACGCGAGTCCATGTGACACGATCCCGTAGCTCGGGCGAGATCATCCCCCAAGCCTTCAAAAACGAGGAGATCTCCACCTTCTTGGTCCATCGCCTCAGCTTCTTTGCCTGGTGGTGGAATGTGTCCAATGGCCTGAATGTTATCATTAGCGTATCCTGCATCTGTGTCCATGAAATTGACATCATCCCGCTGTGCTTGAGAATATGCTAAAGAAATGACTTCAACTGTGGTTTTCGAGGGATGATTGATGAGGACTTACCTTGAAGTATAGCACATCGTTCCTCAGTATGAGTAGCCACTCGGCACCCCTGTTTGCTGCCCTTGAGGACCTTTGTTCGACGCTCAGCGCCACGGTGTGTAGAGTGTTTCGTAGCTTTGGTCAGGCCCTTGTATTTGTGTTTGTTACCTGACATACTGTCCACGGGGAGAGGACTCGAGACAGGATGGAACTCGAAGTTTGCCGGATCGCAAGATATATATTGAATGGAAAGTATGTTTCATAACCATGATGCCACAGAGGATAGAGGCTGCTGCATGGGGGCTGCTCAGAACTGGAGAGGGAGAAAGTTAGGAAAGGTACACCCCACACAAAAGAGAAAATGATCCTGGGGTTCAGTGTGGCTAATGGGGACCTTAGATAGTTTGGAGATAAAAATGTATTGATTTTTAAGTAATGATATACATCAGAGTGGAAGCGGACAAGTCGAGAGAAAAAGAAGATGGTACAGGGCAGCTACACTAATGGACATTCCGAGAGAGCCGGATGCACGTTGAGTCAAGCTGAATGGCCCTAATCATTTGACGATGGAGGACGGCAAGGCAGGTACGAGGGCAGTGGCGGGTGTGTGTAAGGGGCACTGTAATCGATGTTGGTGCCCGTCCCCATGTGGAATCAGCTGCAAAGGCCGGCGCGTCAGTATGGCTGGCATGGGGAGATGCACGGGGTGGTAATATTCAGAAGAGGTTCTGGGGGCGGAAGAGGCATATTGGGGCATAAGAAACAAGCCAGCTATGTCAACATAAAAGGCGGGTTATCAACTGAACAAGGGGGCCACAGCCACGTCCTCAGAAAAATATCTTTTATTGTGGGCGAGACAGGTTCTGCCGATGGAAATCACGGATCAGATCTTGGGTGTTCTGAACGTTGGTTCGAGGTTCCCATGTGTTCTCTTCTGAGCCATATCCTTCCCACTGGACGAGGTACTGGATCTTTCCATGGAACTTTTGAGAGTCTAGGATCGTAGACACATGGTACTCTTCTTGTCCTTCGATGATGATTGGATCAGGGGCTGGTTTCTTTTTCTGGATGGCATACTTCGGAGTTTCATATGGTGACAACAGGGTCTCATTGAACACAGGGTGAATCATCTTCCAAGTCTTTGGAAGATCAAGAAGATATGCGCTAGCTCCTTTCTTCTCTAGGACCTTGAATGGTCCATGTCGGAGTGCGTCAAGTTTCTTCGAGGGATGGTTAGTCCTGATGTTAGTCCCTTCCAGCCACACCTTGTCTCCGATGCGGTAGTTCCAAGATGGATTCCGTCGTATATCAACTGTCTTCTTCATCTGATCCTGTGCCTGTTTCAGCGCTGCATTGGCTTCTTCTCGTGCTTGTTTGAGTTTTTCCAAGAAGCTGTTGGCAGCCGGGTTGGTGTCTTCCAACACAAGTTCTCCCTTCCAAGGATGTAAGCCATAGTTGAGGTAGAATGGTGTGTGCTTTGTCGCCTGATGTTCTTTGTCATTGTACTGGAATTCGGCGATTGCGATCCATTCAGCCCAATCATCTTGTAGATGGTTGACGAAGTTTCGTAAGAACGCTTCTGTCTCCTGATGCGATCGTTCGGCCTGTCCATCAGTCTGAGGATGGTATGCGGTGGACAGGTTCCTTTTGATCCCCAACATGCGGCAAAGTATCTCCATGAACTTAGCGGCAAACTGTGGTCCCCTGTCACTGATGATTTTCTTGGGGATTCCGTGAAGCTTCCATATCTGATCCCGATAGATCTTGGCTAATCCTTCAGCCGATAATTCCACGGTTGTCGGAATGAGATGAAGCATCTTCGAATGTCTATCCGTGATGACCAAAATTGCATTCTTTCCATCAGATTCTGGTATTGGTCCCACGACGTCAATTCCTATGTCTTCCCATGGATGACTTGGTGTTGCATGGGGGTGTAGCGGAGCATGTCGTTTCTGTCTGTTGATCTTGTTGCGCTGACAGGTGTCGCAACCCTTTACGTACTTCTTCACATCATGCAGGATAGTAGGCCACCAGTAGGGTTAGGTCCTGCTATGCCCGCCACTGTC